>JAECUM010006166.1:0-83056 GCA_016617855.1 Megalonaias nervosa
GTCCATTGATTACCCCTATCAAGTGCCTTACAGCGATAGATCAGTCCTAAAACAAAAACATGCATTAAGAACGGTAAAAAAACAGGTATGTTAGGCACACTATTGAATTATTGTTGGAGTCTATACTAGCCTTATGCTAAAGGTGTAATACATATTTTCATACAAGCTGAACACGTGATATGACGCCCGCACATACCAATCAATCAAAATGATTGGAGTTCCGTTGGTCAGTAAATGTCAAGAGAGCAAGACTACGACGTAAACAATGACAATTAGTACGGCAAAAG
Organism: Megalonaias nervosa; assembly: GCA_016617855.1. Lineage (NCBI taxonomy): Eukaryota > Metazoa > Mollusca > Bivalvia > Unionida > Unionidae > Megalonaias > Megalonaias nervosa. The sequence continues at coordinate 288 of JAECUM010006166.1, forward strand.
TAAGGATCTCAAATCACAATACCAAATGTCCCCATTGAATTATCACTTCCTAGTGTAGCAATGCGTATAATGTATGATGAGCACTGAGTCAACGAGGAAAATAGTACATCTTGGCTAGAACCTTTTAATTTAATTTTGTTTCTGTCTGCGGTACAATTCATGATAATTTGTTCCCATTTCTTATTGTTATCTTAAACAAAGCAGACTTATTGAATCTTCTGTCGGTTGATGCAACCCAAACGATCTGAAAAGTTTCAACCTGTTTTACAATAGACATATTTAATCATTAGAGTTAGTCCAATCACCATAGATCCAGGAAATCATATAAATAAAAATGTCATTGGCTACGTTTATCAGTTTTATAAATGTGACGGTTTTCTGATTTACTGACATAGTTTAAGATAAGCACGTGCTAATTATATGAGAAATTTATACCGAGAAAACAGAGATTGTTGTGTCTTTTTTGTTAGCATTGAATTGTGTTCATTCATATTTATATATAAGCGGGAGAGGTTGTTGTATAAATATACAAAGGTGGAAAAATCTGCACCTAATTGCTCCTAAATTCAAAGTTTCAAGTTGCAGATATTTACAAAACTGTTGATGAGTTTTCAAATAACGGTCTCGGTTTCCTCTTTATCTGCTATACCTTCGGGAAGTAAATGGAAAATTTGTTCAAAAGGAGCAAGCTCAAGAGATGGATCAGAGACGTAGAGAAGGTGATACAGAAAGTAAAAAGCAGAGATAGAGCAACAGACAGTGCAAAAAAGAAGGTAGGTTCAGGAAAGAAAGAGATATAATTAGGGAAGCAGGCAGAGAAGGAAAGGATAGGGTGGAAAAGAGAAGCAGAAAGGGAAACGTTAGAAGGGAGAAACAAGCATAGTAAGAAGCCACAGAGTTAGAATATAGGAATATGGATAGGGAGCAAACGAGAAAATTTGAGTTATTAACTACTAAGAGGAACAAGACTCTAAATCTAGCAAGTTGAGAGACCCAAAATTACCCCCATTTGAAGACGATACCGTATAATATAGATAGTTATTTACATAGTTTTGAAAGATTGCAACCGTTTTTATTTTCGATTTTCAATCTCGCAATCTTTAATGCCAGGAGGGTTAGGAAAAAGGTGAGGTCCACTGCACGACAATAGTGAATTCGTGCATGAAATACTGATTTCATTTGTTTTTCTGATATATATTGTTTGTTATATACCAATGTGCTTCCAGTGATGACTCCTTATTTACAGTCTTTGCTTCGAAATTAAAAGTTTGTATCGATGGGATACACTCGTAAAGGAAGTAACTGAATACGCTCGCACAAAGTCGTCATCCATGTAACTTATTATAGGTACGATATTTCTTGTTTTATTTTGTTTTCAGTTATTTTTGGTATCCATATGAAGTGATAATTCTCAAAAGTTCACTTTCGAGTCTATTTCCAGCACAAGCTCACCTACAAATAAAAATTACATCAAGGTAGGTCTTGTTTATATACTGTTTCGATCTATTGTGTTACTAAATTTAAGAGCATAGATTTTAAACAGAATATTAGGGGCTCTCGTTTGCGAAACGAATTGCACTAAAATATTTCAGAAATCTTCAAATTGTTTTTGAAATTTAAATCCACTTTGTTTCGAAATTTTCCTCGTCTCTGATATTTTAATTTAACATATTTGAGAAATTAATATTGAAGCAAAAAGTTTTCACTATGTCATCTAAAGTTGGGAACTTTATTTTAATCCTACCCAGAAAGGGTAAGAGTCCTTGAAAAAGGACGCATAGATCCAGTTTGCCTGACAATATGACTGATTTGAAGCGAAGGTTTCTTTAACAAAGAAAGAAATAAAAAATATGTTGGCCCAATTTTGGATCTAACTAATTTAAGTTTGATTAATAAGTCTCTATCTGGCTCTGAAATGAAAGTAATATAACTGAATTTTAAAACAAATAGATGGAAATGGAGTTAAGAAGGCTTCATGTTCTAAAATGGAACGAAGAATGCATTTGTTGGGTCAAACAAACCTCAATCTGATTTTATTAGGGAGATTTATTAACCATTCGTGTGTAAAGATTCTTTATCACTTTTGGGGATTCTGCTAAGTTTATTCGCGATTACAATTTTAAGGGAGACATATAGAATCTATGTTGTGGTTTAGAGCGAGACAAGGAAATCTCAGTCAGGGGGCTACATTATTTGTCTCCTCACGAGGCTTGCCTCATGGGGAGACATATAATGTAACCCCTCGACTAGGATTTCCTTGTCTCGGTCCAAATCCCAACGTAGATTATTTTTCTTACCCAATAGTTTCCTTTACAGTAAAATGAACTCTTCGCTAGTGTAATATAGTTCGCGTCCAAATGCTTACATGCGGCTCATTAATGCAAATATGTTGATGGGAGCTGTGCTGTCACCGTTGCATCCGATCTACACAGTTTATACGAGTGTGCAAAGAAAAATAACAACATAAAACATCGCAGAGTAATGAGATATTATCATATTTAATATATGGATGTTATATGAAATTAACAGTAAATAATTAATATTTATTACCAGAAACTGTTTCATTTTCATCAATTCCAATTTTGAAAAGTTATATTGTAAATAACGAAACGTTACTACTTACACAGCTCTACGGTAGTTATGCTTAAAACAAGCTGTAACGAAGGGAAACATGTTGCATTAGATTATTCATGGTAGTTAGAGATCGGTGTCACTATCGTATATAACTATAATTTTCTTGTGAGGAGGTGAAACTATTTGTGACATACTTGTGTTGTCCTTAATATTGATTGTAAAAGTTCACGGATTCTTCGAAAATTTATTTTTCTGCCTTTGAAATATGGCAAGTGCTACAGTGTCATTTGTTTATGGACTAATGTGTTCACGGATAAATGGTTCACTCTGGCAGGTAGGTGCATTATTTGTCATTAAATATTGTAGGTGTATTTTTGATTCAACTGGAGCACAGCGGAGATGCTTAACAAAATTAAAATAAAGCATGTTTGACATAACCCATTTCTGACTGTTACTAAGTTTTCTGCAGTTAAGAGAGTTGGGAGGCTATGAAGTGTATAGGTTTATAGTCGATGTGCATGGATCAGTGTTTTCAGTCATAGTTCATTTCACACAGAACTGAGAATTTTATCCAATCTGTTGCCGAGTCAATTTTCAGGTCAGCGTCATTAAATGTAGCTAACAGTATGTAATTTGTTTCACACGAAGTATTTAAAATTAGTTAGGTAACTTTAGCTACATTTAATGACGTTGACCTGAAAATGTGCTGAGCTAGGCCTGCATATAGGATAAAACTGACCATGCTGTGTGGAACGAACTAGCATAATACCAAAAACCTTGACATCGTGTGCCTTTGTGTCTTTGTCTCTATAAATGTTTTTGTATGGTGTGTTTTCAAAGATGAATTGACCTTAAGTTACTATGTTTTTGTTATATATTTGTTGTTGTAGTTCGATTTTTGAACAACTAAGTCAGGCACAGCAGAAGACAACAAGAGTTTCTGTTTTTAAAAGTAGTTCTGAACGCGTGGACACCATGACTGAGACGACTGGTCTGAGATGACTAGACTGAGACAAGAAAAGTAAGGTCAGCAAAACAGCTAGATTTTTCTGACGCATGGGTGAGAAAGGAACCTTTCGGAGTCATCTATTGTCATGTACTTTGCCTGTATCTGAGAGTCTTCTTATTTGTTGAGTAGAGTACGACTTTGTTAATGCTCCCCTCAATTGTGTAAATTTGTCGTTAGAGAGTCTCAGGACCCGTGACATATGGAAAAATGACATCTTTAACAATCGAGGATATTCAATTATAATAGACTATCACCTAGATGGAGATAGGGTTTTCGTTAATCCACTTATAACTGACGAGCCCTGTTTGGATCAAAAGATGGATCCTGCTGAGATCGGAAACCGCGATTTATGCCATGCTTTTGCAAGATCAACCTTATGCTGTCCATATTCCTGTATGCATTTGAGACATGGACTCTGAGAGCAGAACTCGAGAGAAGAATCCATACCTTAGAGATGAGATACTGTCGAAGAATCTTAAGCATCGCATACTTAGACCACGTTTCTTATGGGGAGGTGAGCATTAGAATCCAATGTGCAATTGGATCATACGAAGATCTCACCACTGTAAAGAAATGCACACTAAGGATGGAATGGTCACATGTCACTCTCATCTGGCCTGTGAAAGACAATCATACAGGGCACAATGAGAGGAAAGAAAAAACGAAGAAGACAGAAGAAAAGATAGGAAGATAACATCAAAGAGTGAAGAATAGGGCTAAATGGAGACATATTCTCGCAGTCATTATTGGCGCCCTTACGACCTAGCTGGTTACGTGAGAAATGAAATTAAATAAAATGAGAATGTGCAATTGTTAAAGCTATGACAAAAATAGCCCTTGAAAATGTTGTTGATCAAGAAAGTATTCCTTCAGCTAACACATTTATTGGTAGGGGCTTTTGATCAGTTCACCTTTGCTACTGGTATTGATCAATCAAGAGGTATTGATCAGGAGACAAATGACAATCACTTGTCGGAAAGGAGGAAGATCCTCGTATCTACGTTTGTTTCAAAGGGCTAATAAAGAGACGGAAGCCTCACAAGTACATGTTTGTTATTTTATGAAGAATGGAGTGCTTATGAAAACTGGAGACCACCTCAGATGCCGCTGGAGACGTGTGGTCAGTGAACTATCAGATAGATACTCCTAAGTCATATTGACATGAAATTCTTACTTTAGCCCATAAAATCCATTGGTTGGTCACTTAAACGTCAGTAAGGCTTATCACAAGATCTTGAATCAATTTTTGACCAACAATTGAAAGTGATGTTTTATAATACTATTGATAAAGTCAAACTTGTAAAGTGTAAGAAAACATCAATCAGAAGATAATGGAGGTTCCTCTGCAACCTTTACCTGTATTGTACGAACTATTTAGCAGAATCATTACCAAAGACAGGCAACCAATAATTGTTGACCGTAATGTGTACGTCCACAAGATTCTCACATTCAGTTCCTTTGCGAAATATTAAACTAAAACCATAGTAAAATTTTCGATAAATTCTTTTACATAATTTGGCCATCCCAAATCTGTCAGATCAGTTCAGGGGCAAATGTTAAGTCTGGAATTTTCCTGCAAGTTATGCGCGAATTACATATTCAACAATTTAAACCTTCTGCCTATAATTCTGATAGCAAGTTCTTTTTAAACTTTCACTTTGTATTGTAGGGAAATAAATTATCTGTTCCATTTTAGGAAAATTATTTTTCCGCTCTTTTCTGTTACTAATTGTAAGACCATAGAGTCGTGATACTACAGATAGTACGGTTTGAAGATACTCTCAAAATCGAAATACACTCCATCTCAGACTTACAATTGAAGATGACAATGTCTGAATGTGACAAGTGATAACGTTTCAGTTCATATATGATCTATATCGAATTGCCTGTCCTGTAACACTGTCTTTTGTTATTTCATAATTTTTCCATTGCATTTAAAACAATTAAAGTATTTTTGGAGATGTGTGTTTGCGCATGATTCCTGCTTACTCGAGTTGACACCAATCTGGATAAATCTTTCACTATCGTTATACCTACCCTAATGTAATTGTCTACAACTATTTCAAATACATTCACGGAGATATTATATACATGTTCATTTTTCTACACTGTGACAATATGAGGTACCTGTCTAACTAATGAGAGTATTCACATTATACGTTGATGGCTTATGGGTATGTTACGACGAAATGTTTAGCACAGCTTCAACTGTATATATAAAAAAAAAATCTGTACTCAAGGAGCAGATCTATACATGATAACATCTCTACGTGCAAAGATTTCAACATTGTCAGACATTCACCAGTTTGATCTTGTAAGATGTCGAAATAATCCGTATATCGTCTTGTTACATATTTTGTGCTGTTTGTTGCGAGTGGATATTGCCTATGCCAACAAAATATTTGCAATTCAAATTTCACTGATGTGCAAAAACAACCAATGGTCATCTATATTTGTATCATATATTTCCTCTCATTCAATTTTCAGTTTTGTTAATGACCTTCCTTTCAAATTTCGTTTCTCTAAACATCCAACGAAATTACTTTTGTGTTCTCTCTCTCTCTCTCTCTCTCTCTCTCTCTCTCTCTCTCTGCATTCTATCTAGGAATAACCCCTTTGATTTTATCATCATATATTGTTGTTTGTTCCTCAGTCACTTTATCAAGCATTTGAAATTTATGTTACAATAATCGTTTTCATAAACGACTGCCAGCCTTTGTTACATTTATATGAGATTTTTTTCCTTCTTTATGCAAATTTTATGGTTTCGTCACAGATTGTACCTTTCACTACTTAACATTTCACAGCAGGATCAGTTGTCCATCTCCGAAACAGCGTTTAACAAAAAAGAAGCTCTAAATACAAAGTAATTTTTGAGTGATTCGAAAAAATGGTTGACATACTTTTCCTTTCAATACACTTATACGAAACCTCTTGGACTCTATATAAACGATTAAGTATACAGACAACACGAGGAAAATGAATGGAATGCCATGTGAATAATTTTCCATCAGGATATAAATTACACCATATTTCATTAAAACCATATTTGTCCCTAAACCTAATAAAAATATATATTATATGGCCTTATGTTCATCTTGCTCCCCATCCACACCCCATTGCAATCCACTCTACTTGTATGTCCAAAATAGGATCAACTAATATTGGCATCCATACCAGTAATAAGACTACTTCCCTCTATATATTCTTCCAATTGATATATAAAATGGGCCATCAGTACTTGGCCCATTCACATTTGTTAAAGTAAATATAAATTTTTAAGATTTCCCATAAATGATTCCGCTACTCAGTAATCATGGAAATTATTTATCTTTAGTTGGAATTAAAATTACAAATAAAGAATATCCCACTCTATTTATATTGATAATATTGCTTTGAGAGTATGATGCTTTGTTTCAATTATATTTTAGTACAACAGCTCCAGACACTACGAGCACTTTATTTTTTAAAAATGTATTGAACAAACTGAATAAACTTATGACATATTAGACATTTAAATGCTAATAATTAGAACTGGAATTGCAAGGATTCTTCAAGCGAGACAACTTATACTGCGAATGTCTCGAAGATGTAAAAGACTTGGGTTCTTTCAATCGTATGCGCCACAATTACTTTTGGTACTGTATGGTTTCGAAATTTAATACTTTCGACGAGGAACTCCAAAATTCATCACACTGAGTATTTCAGTTTCAGAAAGCGTATTATTTAAAGAAAAGTACACTCATTCGATGATGACACATGCATGTATAGAACATAATAAGTGTCATATAAGGGAAAGGAAACTTTTCATCCAATGATAACGAACACTTTGCAAGAGTACAGTTTTATATGTGAAAAGACAATTTGCCTCGTTCAATGACCACACATAAATCAAACAGAAAGAGTGGTATGTTTTTAGAAAACGTCACGAGTTATCACCCAAAGAATAATACGTAACTACAGTCTATCCAACGTCAAGGCAAACTCCTTTACCTCTGCACATTTAGGAGTTACAAAGAAATATTCTCATAGGAAATGCACTGTGAAAAAATTACATATTTTGAAAGTAATGATATGTTTCTAAGATAAAATATATTTGAAAATAAATTTACTAAATTTCATAAAGATACCATTATTAGGGGTCTTAAATCTAATTGGTCAATCAGAATTACTAAATTTATATTCAGGTTAACTAAATAGGTCCTATAAACGTCAACTGGTTGAATTGCCATTTCTTGAAAAAAATAATTCCAGAATAAGTACTAGATAAAATTAATTCAAAAGTAAACTTAAAATCAAACCTCATGCCATGCAATTTTGAGGATATGACACTGAGGTGTCTGGTTGGTTTTGGACTGGCTTCCTCCATTTGAATTCGAAAATTCCTAGGTCTTGAGTGCGCATTAGTGTGGACTAAATTTGGTTGAAAAAAATGTTGGGAATTGGAAGATTGTTAGAGAAGTGCTGGATAGTGGAGAGCGTGGAAAATACTTGGAAAACCATACATAGTCTTGACACCAGAAATCTATGCAAACAGTGATAGTAATTACAACAAAACGGACATATTTGACGACACTGTTGTGACTATCATCTAGCTGTCCGTCCATTCGTCCATCAGCTCCTATGTCAGTTCACCAAAAACCTTTATTTCTAAAATACGTACGTTGACCAAACTATGTCGGTGGTTTGCATATTGAGATACGTAAAAAGCAGTTTATTTTTGGGGTTAATAAGTTGCAAAGTTAAGGTCTCTGTAACTGAAATGCATTACTAACATTACTGAAAGAAAGACACAAATTGTTTTTGGTGTCGTATGGACAAAGGTCAAGGTTTCAGTTGCTCAAATAAGAATTTGGTTTCTGAACTATAACAAGTAAGAATGAAAAACTCGATGATTTGAGGTTGGAAGGTCAAAGGCTGAAGGCATGATAAGTTAAAAACATTACGTTGAATATAGTTTATGACTGCAGTAATTGGACATTCTGGATGGTTGCACATGGTACAAGAAATAAACATGTTTTATGAGGGTGTTAGAAAAGGTTCAGGGTCAAGGTGCTTGTACGCAAAGAAGGGAAAATGTATCTGCCAAATGATGTATTTGCATACACACACGCATATACACAAACATGATGGTACGACACACCGAAGGGGGCATGTAGAGAGAGAAACTACATAGATTGCAAATATTGGGTTCGACATCTTGAAGATCATGTATCAAAATGACCCAAGTAAAGGCAATTTGTTCTCAATCCATCTTCTTTCAACAAAATTCCCAAATGGTTTGTCTCACAGAAACCTTTAAGTTGGTACTGTCAAGAGTTTTTAACTACACCTATATGTACAATTCACAATACACTGTATTGAATTAATTTACTGTTGCTTCTCTATCTTCTCAGATCCCAAACACCTAAATAACATTTGCCTTTTGTACTAGCCACTTAGGTTCTTCTCGTTTTAAGACTTTCAAATCCCGTCAGAGGGATCCGATCGGCCAGCGTCCTTGCTACCGTTAGTTCTATCTAGCTAATGGAAATGATCCACTGAACTAAAAGCAAGTTACCGTCACCTGACGTAGGTTCCATTTTGCATTTATGTCAGTTTCGTGGGAATTGTTAGCACTTTAATCTTGCAACTTCGTTCTTATCTGCGGGTTGATGAGGACGATACTATCATATTAAAAGTAGATCTCTATGTTGGATGATTCTCGTTTCGGTGACTTTCATTAAGTTTTGGGTTCCGGTCAGTTGTCTGGTATTGCTTTCTCCAGAGCCATTTAGCTTGGTATATGAATGCATCGTGATGAGTAGAACACGACTGTAATAACAGTAGTAAATTGTGACTTTATTTTATGGATTCAGTGACTTCAATTTTGTATGTAAGTAGGTTTGTCAGACATTGTCAGCCTTACAATTAATGCTTCATTTGCAACAGTTAACATTTGTATTCATTGCTTTAGTGATTTTGCTACGTTAATTGTCAATTGGTGAAACTTGATCAATGGATTTATCTCCATGTTTTGGACACTGCTAAACTGGGAGCATGTAAACCTCTTTGGAAGTTCTTTATTTTACATTTACCTTTGACACAAAAATTGGACTAATGTGTTTTACTCAATGACGCACTATGATATCTGACCTAACCGATTCTGTGGTAGGAATTGGACTCTCACTCTTCGGCATAGATCAGTGCTGATACATATTTTCTTTTCAGTTCAATATATTCGTCCATACATATTCTAATTAAAAATTATAAAGAACTATCTAATTGTTTGAATATTGTATTGTATTGAATTATGTGGTCACTGCAACAGGAGATAATTAACACCCGAAAGGACAGGGCTGATGCCATAGATATATTTTAAGCCCAGTGACCTAGGCGTTTACCTGCAAGATATTGTCCATTATTAATTGACTTACGTATGTTTGCATTGTCGAATAAAGGTTTCCGTGAAAATAAAATTTGATTAAAAAACAGTCACTAAAACTGAATACGGAAATGGAAGAAATATTTTTGGACAGTTCTGTTGTCTTCTATCTTTCATTTGATATCTTTGTAATAAACTCACTCTTTTGAATACAATAAAGAATGTTGAATACATACTACAAACCAAGCAAATTTATTCCAAATTAATTATTAAAATGGGATAAAATGCCGTGATTTTGAGGCTATATCTAGGCGAAACTTTGTGTTTCGTGTTTCTATTTCATTACTTTTCATCACTATTATTCACTGTTCAATATATGAAAAATTTGGAAAGATGCAATGTATTTGTCAACTTAAATAAAGTTATAGGAAAACGTGGCTTATTGACCAAAATGTTGCATTATTGCTATCATAACATTCAAAATACGTTACGCAAAATGAAACAGCAATATCTTTGTACTAGTTTTACTGCATAGTGTGTGTGTATGTTTATTTATGTCTTGTTAAGATTGTTTTAAAATTAGGACAGTAGATATTCCTAGGAGGATATTATTTACATCCGGTTTGTTTTTTCGATGATCCTTGATACAGTTTGTATGAAAACTCTGCATTGAATCTTATATATTCAATATTTTATACCACTTATCGTTCAGAGGTAAGCCCTAATATTCTTCTTTCTAAACGTGCTTTTTCTTCAGACCTTTTGTTCCAGTGTATGTATGTATCTTACAGAAATGACATGCAGGCATCGGCTTAAATAATGATAGGCATAACAGAAAAGAACAATATTCAACGCATCAAATATGGCGATCACACACAAAAGACAGATCAACGGTAATGCGTTACGTCGTGAAACATAGACCTAAAGGTACATGTCTAAGATAGTCAAGTCATTATGGAGAAATGCATTGTTGATTTCTTGCATTCTTGAAGGCAAAGGAAAACAAAACAGTTTTCGTCTCAAATACAAGCTATCCACAGAGCTTGTTATCTTCTTTCTTTTTCTTTGTCCTTGCCCTTTGTCCATTAGTAATAAAAACATAATAGCGTAGAAAGGCATCGGAACTATTATACACTTTATGCATTGTCAAGTGTGACATCGCGTAACAATGAGATTCCAACTGATCAGATAAGGAGTTATATATATATATATATATATATATATATATATATATATATATATATATATATATATATATATATAGTATGTATGCTGTATCAATAATATACCACTAGATGTATAAATTTTTCGTTTAAAGGAAATGAGGCTTGCCGAGTTTCCTTTCAATGAAAAATTTACACAGCGAGTGGTATATCATTGATACAGCGTAATACTATACATATATTTTATTTATATCACATACAGATACATATATTTGCCTTTTGAACGGAGTTAGATTGACGAGAGGCAACTGTGAATTGACTGGGTGAATGAACTCCCATCCCTGCCGAGTGTCCCCGCTACAAAATGTAGTTCTGTCTTTTTGTGCCTATTCACAATTACCTTTTCATATTGATTAATTGGTTGTTTTCACTTTTGAGTTTCTATTTTATTCACGTTGATTAATTGAATATAAGCTATACATGAAAGATGGTTTTAATGAAGAAAGTAGATCACTACTGAAGGCCTACAGACTCATTGATTCTTGAATACTGAACGCTCATTAATGCATTGACGTACAGGCGCAAGGAAATTAGCGTGAAATAGCATCTAAGCGAAAAAACGAACCAAGAAGATGTAATGAAAATATTTTAAAATATTTAAAGTTGATCTAAGTCATTATTCTGCTTTAATTAACATTACTACCGACCATAAAATCCTCTCTCTCTCTCTCTCTCTCTCTCTCTCTCTCTCTCTCTCTCTCTCTCTTCCTTTGGTCGGTTTGACTTAACATTTACCATCATTCTAAATTCCTCTCTGATTCTTCAGTTAAAAGACGTTTTTCTTTCAACAAGGTCAATGGTCTACGAACAGTGTATCCGAAAACAACTTGATAAGGATTAAATCCAAGGGACACTTGAACCGACTCCCTAACAGCAAATAACAAAAAGTGAACACCTTTGTTCAAACTTTTCTTATTATAGCAATTTGACCTTATCACAATTTTTAAAGTCTGATGAAATCTTTCGAACTTCCCTCGGCTTTCGCGGTGATACGCAGAGAGCTTGAACTGTTGAATACTTAAATCCTATGTTGAATATTTAATTCCTATATAACTTGTTGGAAGATCCCTAACATGAAATTAGATCTTTGACCTGAATGGACGGACTCGGGAAGGCAAAGAAGTGTAAGAATCTTTATTAAGGCTTTAACTATAATTTTTGTCTTATTATTCCGTAAAAGAATAACCAAAGGAAACATTTTTGATGCACACATTATGGTCAACAAGTATTCGTTGCCTGACTTGGTCTTAGGTAAGGGACCTCCATAATCTATTATCATTCTGCTAAGTCTTTCGTTGTGTACAGGAATTGGTTGTAAATGAGCTTTCACTATCTTTTGGTTAGGATTTCCTACCTTTTGACAAGTGTGACAATGATCAATAGTAGTTAGAAACATCTCGCTTAATTTTAGGACAGTTAAAACTGCATGTATTCGGGGTATAAATTATGGATTTCATTTTCAATAGGGTCAATCTTTTGATCCTAAAAAGTCTTATCAGTTACAAGTGGATTAACCACAACCTTATCTCCAGCTAATTCATTGCCTAGCAATAAACGAAGACCCTAAATGTGGAAAGAATTCACATCGCCGAGAATCACTGATCCAGAAGCTAAGTCTGATGACAAATTAGACATTATGGAGCGGAATTTGAATAAAACCAACTTCTACTCCTTGAACAAGACAGACAAAGGCAAAGTACCTGATAATAAAGACTGAGCAGCTTCTACCGTCCTTAATATTTTAATAGGGATAGCATTGACTGAATCACCAATAAGTGATGTAAAACCTTCGACATGAAATGATTCATAATTCTCCATAATAAAATCATACTGGAGTTTGTTTTACCCCCAAAATGTATTGTTTCCATTACAAGACTATGACCTTGACCTTTAAGAAACGAGAATTTGGAACCGATCTATCTGATATTTTACTGCTCATTTCTTTACCTTAAACATAAATAACGTGCTCAAATTTCCTGTAATAAGTGCATATATGAATAGATACGGATTTCTGATTAGTCGTATCAGAAGTTGGATTCTTATTAGTAGTACCAGATTGTAATTTTGAAAGTACTCGCTTGACACTGATTTAGTTCTTACTAACCATCAGCTGTGAGAAAACGTATCGACAAATGAAACTTTGTGAGGCAAGGAATATTCTTCAACTGTATGAGCAACGTTTTCTAAAGTATCTATCTTGTGTTCATCAATTTTGACGTCAATGTGAACAGAGTACTATACCTCTTCGACTAACAAAAGTTGTCTAAGTTTTTCGTAATCTTTATCAATCTTTTCAGAAGTGGATCTCCTATCATATAGCTGTTCTTTTTCCCTATCAAATGCTACATGGTTTCGCTATTTTCTTCCTTTTTTTGACCAAACCATAATCAACACTGGCTTCTACTTTTAGTGAAGTATGACCTTCACAAGCTTTGCGAATAAACGCACCCTGCAATAAGAAAATCTAGGACTTTCTGGGTCATTTTAAATTCACCGGTATTGTTTCAAAGAGGGATAAATATTGATCTGCATCTTTTTCTTTTAAAGGAGGTACTCATCTCATATTTATGTAGCATCAAAAACTGATCTCTCATGAGCGGAATACCTTCTGCTTGCCAGTTCTATTTACTTTAGCTTTAATTGCATTTCCATCTGTCTGTCTTCTTTTTGACTTTGCAATTTCATCTGCATCTTTTATTCTTCTTTCTGAATATGTGTCTGTCTTTCTTTCCCGCATTTTTAGTTCCATTTCTTCTTCTGTTTAAATTTGTCCTCCTCTTTCCTCTTTTTGTATATGCATCTCTCATTCTTTTTCTTGCATTTTCATTTCCATTTCATTTTTTTCTTCTCTTGCATTTGTAATTTCATCTCCATTTCTTCTTTTTCGAATTTGTCTCTCTCTTTCTTCTTTTTCGGGCTCAAGCTTTTTTTAACTTCATTGCATTCTTACAAGTTAATTTCAATTCCATAACTTGCAAGTTAGAGCGAGATTCAGACTTTCTAAGTAGTCCCAAAGCAACTATGTCCAAAATATTCATTTCTAGAAAATATGAGGAAATTATTTTTTATTTATTGTTTGAACAAAGATGGCCTTGCCTCTAAAAGATCATGGCAAGTTGGATCAATTCGTCATATTCAAGGACTCTAACCATTCCTAGCTAGGAATTAAAATAAATTTCTCCACTTTAGTTGACATTGTGAAAGCTTGTTGGTTTCACTACGTAAATGAAAATGATCAGGGACAAAGAAATTTTCGAAATAAAATGAATTTAAATTTCAAATAAACTTTAATTTCTCTGAATTTCGTATCGCGGATGATCTCTCTCTTTTCTATTACTACTCTAGGGACACAAACTAAGTAAATAAAAAGAAAAGCAAAACAAACAAGTTTTCTAAAACTCGTCAAACAAGTTGATTTTGAAAGTTATAAATGAAAATGTGAGAGGAACTAACAGTATTGTAAAGTGAATCCAAACTAGTTCTAATAAAAGTCTATGAAAGTCCTACATGAATGAAAAGCTCCTTATGAATTTCAAAACCGGACATGTACTGGTCCTCCATTAACCGTGATTTTGTCCAGATGGCTTTGTCCAGAATTCCTTCGAATACTTTATAACAATTCCAGAATAATATTATGCTCTATATAATAAGCACTTTCAATTTCCACTGAATAGTCCAAAACAAATGCTTTTCCTCTCGAATAGTTTCTACTTACAACTCAAAAACCCATGCAGACATACAATAGGAACACAAAAAGTGAGAATGACTCCAAAATCGGAATGAAAATGATTGCTTAATTCTCTCCTTATATGCGCAGTATATTGCGACTGTATTTCATAATAGATCCCACGTGATAGAACACATTATTCATTTTGTGTCGATTTGGACTATTCATTCAACATATACCAACCATTGGAAAGTTACGGAATTATTTTAGAAACGTCGAAACCACATCAGCCACGAAAATATTAACCACTAAGTGTCATTTATTATTATTCACATTATTATTAATAATTATCAGCACATACGTGTGTGTGTGATTTAGATTTTTAGCGTAGCTTTAACAATTTTTCAGTCACATCGCTACGATATATGCAGTGTGACAGTTTATTGTGTTGTCTAGCACTGGGGCATCATGCCGCAGACATGTAGCATGATGTCCCACCCAGTCATATTATCCTGACACCAGGCCGACCAGGCCTAACACTAACCTCTTAATGCTGAACGTCAAGCGAGGCAGCTGTTAGTACTATTTTTTAAAAAGTCTTTGGTATGACTCGGCCGGGTTTCGAACCCGCACACTCCCGCATCCGAGGCGGACGCTCTAACCACTAGGCCACCGGAGCGGTCAGCAAATACGTAATCATCTAGTTTTAGATTATATACAGTATTATGATCCTAACATATTCAAGTCACGTACGCAAGACAAAATAACATCTAATCTGTTCATATCACAGCCATGCATAAAATTAAAAAAATTAGGTTAAATCAAGTACCGGGCGTTGCAAAACCATAGACATACACAACTCTCTCTCTCTCTCTCTCTCTATATATATATATATATATATATATATATATATATATATATATATATATATATATATATATATATATCATCTCAATGTAGCAAACTTTAATTAATGGATAAACTAAGAAAAATAACCATCCATTTTTCTGGAAAAATTCATTATTGCCGGAGACTTAACTGGGTACAATCAGAAATTGATAGAATAGCTGTATTAAAAATTAAACGTAACATTTTGAGAGAAACAATTTAAAAATTTATAACAAAAACCAACCTGGTTAATTGGTAATGGAAGCAAAGGAGAGAGTATACAAATATGGCCCAAACAGGGCAAGCAAACATTGCACTACTTTCACGCATCAAATGTGGGATACAGTTAAGTATAAAAATGATACATAATTAACGCATGGAAAATCTCAAACCTTAGTACGATAACTTTAGAAATTCAAAGGAGAATGCAAGAAACATGTGGGACGGGACCGTGGAAAATTATTCAGATCATACTAAACGAGAAATAATACCAAGAAATTATCAAGGAGATCTTAATGAAATTTATGGAAAATAAACAATATGATATAATACAAGAGTTGGAGATGATCAAGTAGCAAATTAAAACAAAAACAAAATTATGCTGTCAAAGAAGAAGTGGACGGGCGAAAAAGGAAATAAAAGAAAGTAAGGGCGGGAAATTCGACTACCTTTATGAGAATGCAAGGGGATTATATAGAAGGAAAGAGAGGACAGGAAAAATATGAAACAAAGAGTAGAGAACCCAGTATATAAAGAAAAACAAATCAGATATTGAAACATATACATTCGTATTAAAGGTATATGTAAGAAAGCAGAAAATTGCAGAAGTAATAAAGAAATTAGCAAAAGGGAAGTCATTGGAATTGGATGGCTTAACCCCGTAGATTTATCAAACGTTTAATAAAGAATTAAACCTCGTACTAAAATCTCTATAATAATATTTTTTATACAAGGAGAAATGGCTAAAAGCACGAGAGAATGAATGGTAATAATATTATACAAAGTGAAGGGAGACCAGGAGGAAGTGAAAATAAACTGGAGAAGGATGTTGATTATAAAATTCTCATTGGGATTTTAGCAAAAAGAGTTAAAACAGGAATGTCCACAAAAATAAATGAAAGTCAAAGTGCCAGAGAAGAGGGTAGGGACATACAGAATAATATGATATCCATCCACACCACAATTGATTATTTAAACCTTAAAGGAGAAAAAGAAGGAATGCTACTATTCAATGAAGAAATGCCTTCGATAGATTGGAGCATACCTTTGTGGACAAAAGTTTGGAAAAACTTGGATATGGAAATGTCTTCCGACGATGGACCAAAATCCTGTGTATAAATATCTACTCCAAAGCATAAGGAAAAGGGCCCCAAAACTAACAGAAATTTTATGCTTCAAAATTAGAAATAAGAACAATATACCTAATCTGAAAGAAAGAAATGAACACGATTGACCATTCTGACAACTGTAAATCTTCACAAACAATTTCAAATATTTAAAGAAAACAATTCTTACATTTCGGAAAAGCATCACTGTCGAAAAGAACTCGCGATAAAATAGAAATCTTATTAATAGGTAACTGTAAAGGAAATGATCTAAGACATCCTCTACACATAATCAAGCCAGGGAAAATGCGTTATGAATAACATTTGGCTAAAACGCATTGATAGAAAGTGTAAAAGATTAACCTTTGGCAAAAGCTCACTAAAACAAAGCTTTAGGAGTATACTTTGGCAAAACGCATTTATAGAAATCACATTGGAGCAGCCATTATTGTCAGCGGTATGCTTATATCATCTACAATTTCCATTCGCGCAATACATAAAGAAATTTCAGCCAGGTACATGAAATTAGTTTAGAGGTATGCCAATATTCTCTAAATTCTGCATGTTTGAAACGCAAACAACTTGATCTTATACCTGCCACTGTCAGATGTACCCAACCTCTGTAGAGCGCCACCTTTATCAAAATGTGAATCCTTTGAGTGTATTCCAACGTTATTAATGTCGATTTCTCATCTCACAAGAAATGATCATAATACCATTTCACAGAGACATAGAAAGGCATAGACAAAATTCAGGTACCTGTCCTGGAGAGGCTATGCAGCTACAGACGGTGCTCATGGAAGCTTGATTGTTGGTCTGCATATCCAGCAATTTCAATGAATTTGTTTTTTACTTCCAAAATCAGTAATGAATTGTTTCGTTTACCTTGTTGTCATGTTTGTCTTTTGATTCTATCATCTAGACGTGTGTTTCAGACTCACGATTTGAATATGGGCCTCCATCACCAACATACAAGTTTAATATCGTTTAACAAGCTTTCAGAACCATTCTTTTGGTTGTCACAGATTGTTTCATGGATGTATGCATCACGAGGATCAATGCATGATGTTTGCAATAAAAATAGTTGCAGAACAAAACAATGAAAGAAACATAATAAAAGTTGAAACGAACCCAGAGCTCTTGTGCATGTCCGATTACTTTTTCTTGCATTTTTTGATAGGAAAACTCCTGACGATATTCTAGTAATTTTCATTGGGAATTTGATTCTTGTCCAGATTAACGTTGTCATTGTATATGTTAAGTAGAAAATGTATCATATTTCAAAATCTTAAGGACAGAACTTTATATTCGTTGAAGAGACAAATGCTTGCCTATACATGGTGCACTTACAGTGGAAATATGAGAACCATCGACAGAACCACACTACCATATTTAAAATACTTATAAATCCCAATTGAATCTTCCTCCTATGTTATATTAACATGGTGGACAACATCTAAACCATTGTTTGCATGATAAGTTAGAAAAGTGAACTTCACCTTGGCTCGCATTGTTTTCCAAATGGTCGATGTTACTGTAATCTTCGTTACCAGCAGCTGATACAAACATGAAAT
This sequence comes from Megalonaias nervosa, assembly GCA_016617855.1. NCBI lineage: Eukaryota > Metazoa > Mollusca > Bivalvia > Unionida > Unionidae > Megalonaias > Megalonaias nervosa. Next base: position 18,912 of record JAECUM010006166.1, read on the forward strand.
TTCTAATACAAATCTCTTCAATCATAATCATTTTTTAATGGTTGCTAGATTTAAATACCCCCTTATAAGTCTCACATATTCAAAAACCAATCAGCGTTAAACGTATTTGAAGAAAGATGCATATACAGTAGGTCGACAAGATATATATTAGAAGAAGAAGAGAAAAATGAATGTAACGAAAGAAAGGTATAAATCTTGGAAAAGAAAAGCACGTCAATATATTAGTCGTCCTAAATAGCTCCATTGAAGAGCATTGCATGCACGGATGGTCAGAAATGTTCCACATTCTCGAGATTGGTACCTCAGTCATTTCACAAGACGTTATCTTAAAGCTATTTCCCAGAGACAATAGATAGGCTTAAACAAAATTCAAGTAGTTGTCATGGAGACCGCAACAGTTACAGACGCTGTTCTTGAGAGATTACATATATATGGTACAGTAATGCCAGGTGTTTATTCATGTTACTTTATTTGGGCTATGTAATGGAGACACTATGTTGCTTGTAGAAAAAATGTACAAAGCATTCACCGTCATCATTCTTGGGAGTCAAACTAATTGCTAACAATTTTATTGTTGTGGCATGAACAATACAAATGCACACTATCGACTGATATTGAACAGGAATGAATTATTTGTTTATGTCCCTTTTGTGGTTTATATTTTGACACTAATATTATGGTAGGAGCAAAATAAACTTCGTAAAGGATTATATTGAATAAGGGCCATTTTCTGCCCACTCTCCAAATGTCCTCATATGATGTATACTGTACAGATGAGGCGGTTAACAATTATTTCTAACATCAGTTTTGTGTTCACATGTCCGTTGCCATGGTTACAGAGTGTCAAAATACTATCAAGAAATACGTTAAAATTTGTCATCTTTTCCATTTACTTCTCATATATACTGCTTTACCATGAGCTATTCACTCACTTTGAAATTTTCAATATGCAATTTTATTATTTTAGGGGTTATAAAGCTCGATAAATAAAGTTTAGTTTCTAAAACTATTCCAAAATAATCCGTCATAGACAAAAATAGAATATCGAACTTACACGTCAACTGAAAACTGTTTATAAAATATGTTGACAAAAAGGTACTTAGTCATAAAACAAATGCTTTCCTCAATAAAATACTGTTTAATATTATTGAGTGATGTTTAATATTATTGAATTATTTAACTGTGTAATGTGTCGAGTTTTGAAGAAGTATTGATTCTTAAAGATGAGTCAATTGTGCATTAAAATTTTATCATAGTCAGGCCAGAAAAGTCTTTGAGAAAGGTCACTGTGACATTTTCTCCCGTCTCATCTGTCAAACATAAAAAGCCCACATTTAAGGTTCAGAGGAATTGACCCAGTAATTGTAACGGTAAAGTAACATCATGTCAAATAATTGATCTTCAAAGGAAAGTTGATCGCATCGTATTTCTCAGATTCTAGGCTGTCAAACTCTGATGAAAGACGTGATTATCTTGGGGAAAATTTTAGGAACAGTTGCTTACGATTGGTAAGTTAAATCAAGGCGTAGACTTTGGAAGTAATGGGAATTTAAAAGGTGCCGATCATGCTCAAAATTCTTTAGTCAGAAATTTTCCTGAGAGAGGCGAGTTCGACGACGGGGAAAAACCTAAAGAATAATGTTTTCCTTGTTAAAGGAAAGGTAAAGAGGCCAGATAGCTGTCTTGAAGGGAAATACAGGCTATAGTGCTAGGACGCACGATTTGTGAGAAAAGAAAACAGCATTAAGGTACGCAATTTTAATTTCCATGTAATTTTCTATTTTATTTGTTTGTTTTATGCAAATGTGTTTGATATAACTATGATCCATACTATGTATCGTTTATTCAATTTTCATAGAAATCTGTTGATATGCTAGAGTTGTTATGCAATTTATTTCTTTAATTTTACAGTTATGAGTGCATTGATAGAATTGACGGATTGCATGTATTCCAAATTTTCAAATGTGTAGTATTTCATAGGGTTATATGAATTAATTTCCTTTGTCTGTTAGGACGATACTGTTTATCGTAAGTTAATGATAATTGCATATTTATATATGATTTTGTAATGCTTAAATGATCTTGAAGGTTACGGATTACTGTAAGCTAGAATCTAGTGAATCTTATGCAATAGAAATCGAGCATGTATTTTATTGAGTGGAACTGACTAGCTAGATGTAAGGAGTCGTATAATAACGTATGCAGATATATACGGCAATATTGGTTGCATACACCGCACGTGTTAATTTATGGTCGATCGCTGCGTGAAGCGAGGGCGATGAACTGTCGAATTAAGGTCAGACTTGGGTGTATATTGCTATGGTCATTTGTAACTAGAGACAGCGATTGTACCTTACACAGAATACAGTCTAACTTTGTAAGGACCATTAATCGTTAAGGTCATCTTATGTCAGAATTTATGCAGTGTGGATAGCTATTTACACTTCTGAGTAACGGAAGTGGTAGAATTTTATATACGGATAGGTGGTGATACATATAGAGATTTAGTGGTAATCTTGTCATATAAGGGAACAGCTTTCTATCCCTCCCCGAGAAAACCGATGAGGACAGTCCAAAGAGGGAAGTCCGCAAATAAAGTGTTCGGAATAGAAAGGGTCAGAGGATGAACCAAGCTCAAACGTTGGGAGACGTGAGATACACGGTCAAGAGAGGAACTACGCTAGGTGATGCAAGTCAGGCGTGGACATTGTACTCTTTTCACCACTCGTTACTATGATGAACGAATCCGTAATTGAACACTGCTACTAAATTACATTAATGTAAATCTGTTGAATTGAAATTGCCAATTTTAGTTTATGTATTAATTAATTAAAATTTATTTTATTTTTGTTGTTTAAAGGGGCCTTTATTTCTATTATTTTTCCTCAATAGTCTTGCCCAGTTCTCTGTTTATGTTCTATCTATCCGCTCACACTGGGCAGTAACATCGAGGGAGGTCATCCTCTTGATAACGATCGCTAAATCAATTAACAACCCCTCTATACCAAGAGGGGCACAGCACAACCCCTTTACAAAATTATTTTTTGATATTATTGAATATGACTGTAAAGGAGGCGTTAATTGGGGTCTGTAGGTTCGCTTCTTCGCCGAATACATGGGTTTGTTACCTTCATTGGAAATGACACATGTTCTTTATGTATCTATATACTTTTATTCATATATTTTCATGGCTATAACACCAACACAAACACACTACTGTTTCAATCTTTATAAGAAAAATAAAAAAACTGTCTTCCACACCCCTTGACGGAGCCTAGAGTCAAACTATAATCTATTTATAAACTATGTATTGATCCGTAAATATATAATATGGGCATTAATAAGAAGCAAAACAATACTGGTTCAGCATTTTTAGTGAAATTCTAAAATTGTGAAATATGTTTTAGAAGTAAGAAGAATACAGGAAAGAAACAGACTATAGGTATTGTACTCTAGACTTTATGCGTCTATTTTTATACCAGCGCGGGAATACTGCATAACACTGATTACGTACTGACTACATACAGTTGTCTGTGAAATGAGGGGATGTACACGTTTATAAAGAACATATACCTATAATGACCAAATGGAAACACAATCATTTTATTATTCGTTTTGCAAATGCTATTTACCAGCACTTAGAGTTTGCACAGATGGTGATTTACATCGTGCAAGATTCGGAGATTTATAGAATGAATGCAACTTTCAAGGAATTTTTGGGAACAAGTTTGCACATAAACTTGGATGAAAAACGAGTCAAAGTATTATTCTACCTTTTCATTGCTTAAAGTAACTATATATGACTATACTCTCCCTCTCTCTCTCTCTCACACGAATATGTAGGCCTATATTCAATTCTTTGTAGTGACTTAAAACTGAGGCCCTCGAGGGGGGCAATGAAGAGGTTCAAAAACGTATATAAAAATTTTAACGAATAAAATAACGTTAAATGAATATCTGTTTATATTTACCATTAACGTAAAGCTAGTCACATTATTACATTGACTACTATAATTTGGCATAGGTTTCGAAAGCAAATTTGGTGCATCAATATTTTCAGTACTGTATACTATACAGGTAGGCCGACATGCTTGTCCGTATTCCTACGCAAAAATCATGCGAATATCTCGACGTAAGAATTTCTATATAACCGGAGGTTTAGAGAAGTGTTAAAATGACGATTTATGCAAGCAAGAGACGACGAAGCATCTGATAAAAAAAAATGCACTCACAAAACACTTATTACCTAGCGGTAGCAGTTAACCAAAACTAATAGCAAATCCTGATGATAGTAACGTCCCCACTCATCCACCCACAATATGACCCAGAGGTGATACACTCCTGCCGTCTATACAGTTGAGATGAGCAACTGTTACTGTAATTGCCATTTATTTTTTGGTGTATTTAATCCTTGGACCCCTCTTAGATTCACTGGGAGGTGACCAGACAGAACTTGAATGACTGCATAGTCATCAGAGAGAATAAAAAGCATTAAAAATAAACTACTCAGGCCAACATGGACATAAAAAGTCAAATTATTAATGAGTATGTCTTAAAAATATACTTTTTTGCATTCATTTGAATGTGGTATGCCAGATTACTCATTAAGCATACTAATCACGTGCTTAGGCACCAGCCCAACAGGGGCACCAGAAAAAAATTATAATTATTTGCTAATGGTAAAATTTAATGAATTATATATGATCATTTCGATCTGCATGTACTATTATTTTGATTTGGAATGGTGGCAGCACTGGTATTTTCCAGCCTTTTTTAGCTTCTGATATTTTTTTTTTTTAATTTCACATCTAGATCAAACAGTGGCTTATGACACGGTCTGGCATGCAGGGCTGCTGTTGAAAATTTCCAGAGTATTGCCAAGCTGGACAGTTGAGACTATTGAACTGTTACTTCGCAGCAGGCGCTTCAGAGTGCACATCAGAGAGAACTGCAGCTCGTGGAGGCGTCAGATTAATGAACTCCCACAAGGGTCTGTTCTTTCGCCAAGTTTGTTCAATGTCTATATCAATGACCGAACTGTAACACAGTCACGTAAGTTCATGTATGCAGATGACATTGCACTCTGGATCCAAAGTCATTCATTTGCTGACCTTGAGGGGGTACCGAATAAGGACCTGGAGGATATGACGAACTTCTTCATGAAATGGCGTCTACAGCCAATCGCAACAAAGACAGTCTCCAGTGTCTTCCACCATAACAATCCAAATGCGAACCGTGAGCTTTGCATGCTCCTCAATGGTCAGCAAATAAAATATGACCCGACACCAACATACCTTGTTGTGACTCTCGGCAGATCACTGACATTCTACAACCATATGTAGAAAACTGCAGCAAAATTTAGCACTCGAAACAACCTACTCCGCAAAGTACTTGGTTCAATCTGGGGCGCTAGTGCCCAGACATCAGCACTGGCTCTCTGTTATTTGACTGCCAAATATTGTGCTCCTGTCTGGGCTCGATCATCCCATACTTAGCTAATTGGTGTCCAGCTAAACACAACAATGCACATAATCTCTGGAACACTACAACCTACTCCTTTACCATGGCTGTCAGTACTCGGCAATATTCCTCCTCCACATCAGCTTTGCCAGGAAGCAACCACAAAAGTGTTGGCTAAGGTTTATGCCAGTGAGAAACTTCCACTGTACATTGACATCACCTCACATCCAGCATTCCGCTTGACTTCGAGACGCCCAATCTGATTAGGTCCGATGCCGGAGGATATGACAGCTATTTCAGCATGGAGCGCTGAGTGGTCTTCAACAAATGTTGTAAACCACTCCCTTGTAGCTGAGCCATCTCCCTGCCCTCCTGGCTTCAACTTTCCACATCATCTGTGGACCACACTGAACCGCTTTCGGACAGCACAGGGTCATTGTGCAGTCAACATTGTCCGATGGGGCCAGGCCACTAACTATTCCTGTTGCTGTGGAGCTCTTCAGACCATATCACACATTGTGAACAACTGTCCAATGACAAAGTTCCCTGGTGGAATGTTGGCTCTGCATGTTGCTGATGATGACGCTGTTAAATGGCTGAGCACGCTCTGCACATGATAATAATAATAATAATAATAATAATAATAGGGAGTTCATCTATAAACGTGTCTTCATAGCATCTTCTCCTGTCTGGGTTATATTTTTCTCAAGTAACAGCTTCCATGCCAGTAAAACATCACGCCAAAAAGCATTTGTTGTCTTTTTGGATAAAGTAATCACGTTTTCATCTCCCAGTAGGAACAGGTTTCTAATCTCGCACATTTCATATTCAAATAAATTGACCAATTTTCTGTGAGGTAGAAAAATTCTATGAATCCATGTTATTTTCAAAACTATCGGTCATCGCCACACCACCTTTATAAAAAGTTTGAATCATAACCTCTCTATTAACTCTGTTCACTTTTGATTTTCAAATAAAGGTGAAAACTAATTCATTTAATTCTCTGTTAAATTTTGCAGAGGATTTGGTAATGAGATGAACAAATGATTAAGATTTGGAATAATTAAGGTTTCCAGAACTGTTATTTTACCAATTGGTGTTAAAAATTGCTTTACCTGATGTTCTAAATAAGTTTTAATCATTTTTTGTTTTATTTTCAAATTCATTTTCACGTTTTATCCAAACCTACCGAAAACTTTATGCCAAGTGATGTAAATTCAGTCACCCACTGTAACGTTAACCTGTGAGGAAATGTTTCTGCACTGTACTTCTTGCTTCCTATCCAAACTGTGTTTGTTTGGCAATGTTCAGTTTCAGCCCTGAAATCGTTGCAAAGAAGCTCAATGCTTCAACTGAGGATTCCATGCATTCAAAAAAGCCATCAAGAATTAAAAGTAGTATCATCTGCAAGCTTTGACAGTAAATATTATGTTTCCCTTAACTTGATACCTTTAATCTTTTTCTTATTCTTTAATAGTATAAACAATATTTCTGCACATAATAAGAAGAGGTATGGGGACATTGGATCATCCTGCAGAAAACCTCTGGAAATTTTGAAAAATTTTGAAAGAAAGCCATTTTCTGAAACTGGTTGGTTTCTCATCCTCTTCTATCCATTTTACTCTGGATCTAATAATACTTCCTAGACAGCTTTTCTTTTCTCAAACTTTCAAGCTCGTTCTTTATAGACTCCAATATTTCTGAATTATAATATGGAACCAGTCTCTATGGATTGTATTTGCTGCACAAGTTTTATTTCCTGTTTTAATTTACATTTTTTTTTATATGAAGCACTTGAAATAGCTTTTCCCCAGATTTCCATTAACAGTGTGTCTAGAAATAACGAATCTTATATAGTCAGTCTTAGATCTGAATTCAATACATTGTCAATATTTCCATTATAATCAGTTGCAGAATATTGTAATGTTATTCTTTTTTTTGCAATTGTTTATTTCATCAATATAGCTTCTTTTATCAAACAGTAAATTGTTACTAAAATTTCCACAAACCTTTACCTTTATTGAAATTAATTGAATTCAAATACAATGTTACCATGGAGTGGTCAGACCTATAACTTTGTTCAATTGTCAATTTTCCTACATTTGGCATAAGAAATTCTGACACTAGAAAGAAATCCAATTTACCGGTAGCATGTTTTAGAGGACTTTTTCTTCTCCATGTATATCTCTTTAATCCTGCATTTAATACTCTAAATGGATCCTCAAGGCCAAAAGATTCTTTTATATTTAATAATGCATTTATAGCATTAGGGTTATTTACATTTCTATAATTATATGAATCTAATTCTGGACCTTGAACCAAGTTAAAGTCCCCTCATATAATAATAGACTCAATTTCATATTCATACATAATATCATGTATATTATTGTAAAATTCTAGGCAATCATTATTTGGCCATAGTACATTAATTAATGTGAAGTTCCTTTCACCAATTAGAATATGTAATGCAATCAAATTACCATCAGTATCCTTTTTACATTCTTTTATATGATGCTCAAAGTTGTTATTAAACAGAATACAAACTCCTTGAGAGCTGGACCTGTAACAATTTACAATACATTGATAACCCCATTGTGTTCTAATATATGAAACTTTATCCTCTGTAAAATGTGTATCTTGTAAGCAATATATATATATTACACTGATTGTTTCTACAATAATAAAAACATCCCTTCATTTTACAAAGTCTCCAAGTCCCCAACAGTTGGCAGATAGTATTTTTATGTATGTGCTATCCAACTTCACTATAAAAGTATAAATTCATCATGCTAGAAATGTTGTTGTTGTAGGGTTTAATGCCATTTTTCAGCACAAGATAGGCTATACATGGCGGCCAGTATAACTGGTGGAGGAAGAACCCTGGAAAACCCTGGGAAGAGCCACCGACCCACGAGAAGCTACTGGCAAGCTTTCTCACATACTCACATTAGCCGATCCTGAGAATCGAACCCACGCAGACAGAGGTGAGATGGCAGTGATCTGGAATGGTGAGCGCTTTAGACCACTCATCCACTTGGGACCCTGCTAGAAATGCAACATGTTTTGTGAACAATAGGATACATCGTGTAAAATACTTCACATAGAAACATTACATCTAGATTACAAAATACATCAGTGATTTGATACATGCCAGGAAAATGTCCACCTAGAACTCAGTCTAGACTGGTACTTACTACAGCACTCAAACACACACACACACACACACACACACTAAAATAAAGTAAACCTAAAGAAAGTGTAATGATTTGTTATGATCATTTGAGAGGTGAGAATCCCAATATGTATAATCATCAACATATCATAAAACTTTGGTGTTAGTTACAAAAATATACTACAAAACAATGTGAGTACGAGTTACGGTAGAACCATTTGTAACCCAATGCATACCTATACACATACAAGGATAAATGTAGGGAAGATTATTCACCTTAATGCTGCCAATCCATATTATTATCATATATATATATATATATATATATATATATATATATATATATATATATAGACATACACATACGGGCATGCACATACATATATATGTAATTTGATACATACACCTACCCATACCCATACATACACATGTGCATATACATACATACAGTTATAGCTGTAAAATTAACCACATCTGAGTAGGGACAGTGGCATTAAAGCAATCAATTACATAACAATACTAATCATATTACTCAGCCACAGGTGAACTGCTACTCATATTTTCAAGTTTCAAGTTAAATCACCAAGACAAGAAAAGATTTAGTGAGCTAAGGAAGCCCAAAAAGTAATTGTTAGTGCAATTATCTACCACCCCACCCCACTACCCCCAAATATGAAGGTGAAGTATAAATAAGAATTTGGAACAAAAACATATTCAAGCATTTTGCTTAGGTAAATGAATGAAACAATGGGAAAAAAATACTTGAAAAATAAGTAAAACATAAACCTAAAACCTCAGTGCTGGATTAATAATACATATCTTGTTTGAATATGTTGCTGCTACATTTACAATTTATAATTAATGATGTATTTGTTTCATTTATAATAATAGCTTTTATATATTTTGATACTTTAATACATATACCACTCCCACGATAACTTGCGCCCTCACTTATGGACTAGAACCTCAATACAACCACAAACTATACTGAAAAAAATTATTTCAATTCAGCACTCATAACTATTCTCCATGTTCAAGTTTCGCTGAATGATCATTAACAGAAAAATATGCTATAAGGTCAGGCACTCAGATTGCTGTATTACATTACTCTGGTATACCTCTTTTAAAGTTTGTAAAGCAGTGTTGATTTGTTGTTTTTCCTTTCTGATCTGACATGTTTTTAAGTTTGAAAAGATCCATCTGCTCTAACATTTTCCATTACATAACATCTGCAACTCACAGCTTAAATCATTTCACTTAAAATCTACCATCATTTTCTTTAAAAATACAGACTGGTTCACAACTTAACTAGCTAATGAACAGAATGAATCTGTGAGGTCAAAGTTGAAAATGGGTCATATACAGTTGCTATAAATAGCAAGTAAGGGAAGTAATTTTATGCTATTCTCAAGCAGCAGTCACCTTTTAAGAATATTCTCAATTTACATCAGTGGAAATCGATGACAATCAAAATGAGAACAATATTCTTTTTTTGTTTTATTTTATTTTTATTTTATTGTTTAATGTACCAAAAATGTGTAATCCATATTCAGTTTAACGCAATGTATAATTTGGTGATAAAAAGTGTAATGATTATGCCAAAAGTGTAATGGTTGGCATGTATGTGAAGTATACATATTTTGCACCACAACACTCATGAAAATAAATATATTATGATTTGTATGTGTCTGAATAATGATGAAAAAGTAAAACAAAATTAGACTAGTTATTTTTATGGGAATTATATAAATTTTTCCTATTTAAAGCTCCATTTGTGTAATGAAGTCACTGGCTATAGCTAATTAGATAGCTTTACATAATTTGGTATCTATGTTACATCTTTACTTATTTCAAAACCCACAAATGATAAGCATACAATTTTTTTCACTGAAAATGTGTAAATACACATTCGGGATTCTCGCTATCATAATTTTACTCTGATATTTTAAGTTATGACCTGTTTGCGATTTACCTTACCTTTCCAGTCAAGTCAAATCAAGAATGGGAGAGTAACATCATTACTTGGATTGCGACTGAAATTGGTAAAAAGTAAATAATTTGAATCAAAATCAACTTGATCAAAAGTCCATTTTGATTATTATTATTATAACAATTGCAAATCATAATATCGGGGCGTACACCAATATATACACCCAAAACAGGTAAATAATTGCGTATTTTGATGTGTATTTTGGTGCATTTCAGTCTGTGCACAGGTTTTGGTGTTTCTATTAACCTCTTTAATACCAGTATATCTCATCCTGTGGCACTACCAAACATTTGAATGATTTTGTCTCCTGTATGTATCCTCATGTGAACCATCAAATTACTTTTTCGCCTAAACATTTTATCACAGAGTTGACATTTGAATGGTTTATTTTCAGTATGTCTCCCCATGTGCACCTTCAAAGCAGAACTCTGTCTGAACACTTGATCACAAATTTCACATCTGAATGGTTTATCTCCAGTATGTATCCTCATGTGGCACTTCAAGTGACCACTCTGTCGAAACATTTTACCACAAAATTCACATTTAAATGGTTTCTCTCCAGTATGTAACCTCATGTGATTCTTTATAACATCATGCTGCAGAAACATTTTATCACAAACTTCACATTTAAATGGTTTCTCTCCAGTATGTATTCTCACGTGTTTCTTCAAATAAGCATTCTCACTAAACGTTTTTTCACAATATTCACATTTGAATGGTTTACTTTCAGTATGTGTCCTTGTGTGTCTGTTTAAACTGCTTCTATGTTTAAACATTTTATCACAAAGTTCACATTTGAATCGTTTATCTCCAATATGTATCCTCATGTGGACCTTCAAATGACTAGTTTCTCTAAACAATTTATCACAAACTTCACATCTGAATGGTTTATCTCCAGTGTGTAGCATCATATGTATCTTCAAATAATCCTCTTGGGCAAACATTTTATCACAAACTCCACATTTGAATGCTTGACCTCCAGTATGTATCTTTATGTGTCTCTTCAAAATACGACTCTCACTAAACGTTTTATTACAAGCTTCACATTTAAATGGTTTAATTCCAATATGTATCCACATGTGCGTCTTCAAATTACTCCTTTGTACAAACATTTTATCACAAATTTCACATTTGAATAGTTTATCTCCAGTATGTATCGTCATGTGGACCTTCAAATACCTACTTCGCCTAAACATCTTATGACAAACATCACATTTGAATAGCTTATCTCCAGTATGTATCATCATGTGGTCCTTCAAATGATTACTTAGTCTAAACATTTTATGACAAACTCCACATTTGAATTGTTTCTCTGCAGTATGTATCATCATGTGGTCCTTCAAATGATTACTGAGTCTAAACATTTTATGACAAACATCACATTTGAATGGCTTATCTCCAGTATGTATCATCGTGTGGTTCTTCAAATGACTACTTAGTCTAAACATTTTATCACAAACTGCACATTTGAATGGTTTCTCTCCAGTATGTATCCTCATATGTTTCTTCAAAATACCACTCTCACTAAACGATTTATCACAAGCTTCACATTTAAATGTCTTATCAACAGTATGTATCCTCGTCTGTCTCTCCAAATGACTCCTGTGACTAAACATCCTCACAAAGTTCACATTTGAATGGTTTCTCTCCAGAATGTAACTTCATGAGCATCTCCAAATAAGCCCCTTGATAGGCATTTCTTCACAAAGTTCATATTTAAATGGTTTCTCTCCAGAATGTAACTTCATGAGCATCTCCAAATAAGCCCCTTGATAGACATTTCTTCACAAAGTTCACATTTGAATGGAGTAGTATCCAGTGAGTAAGATCCAACTATTTAAGAAACAATCCGGAACAAACTAAAAATTACAATTCATTTCACAGAAGTCTGGCGAGATATTGTATGATTTATTCGTAAAATAAACCTGACCACAGGTCCATGAGATTTTTTCTAGGAAAATATAATTTTATAAACTGATCTCTTGATTGAGCATTCACTTCTAGATGAAACAGGATAAATTAACCCTATAATATTTACAAGTAAGTCGTCCTTTTCAGATATTGTGAAACAAACATATGCCACATATAGACTAAGGGTCAATCACAGACATTTTCTGATTATCTAGAGCAGTGTGGATAGCGAAAACAAATGAAAAAGGGTAGTACTAAAGTGCGAGAAGAATTTCTTTTCCCGGAAAGAAGAAGTAAGTTCGAAAAGAACTCTTATTACATTTATTTCTTTATCAAAGGATTATATTGAATAAGGGCCAGTTTCTGCCCCCTCTCTAATGTCCTTATATGATGTATACTGTACACATGAGGTGGCAAACATTTATTTCTAACATCAGTTTTGTGTTCACGTGTCCGTTGCCATGGTTACAGGGTGTCAAAACACCTTAAAAAGGACATGAAAAGTAGTCATCTTTTCCACTTACTTCACATAGGTACTGCTATACCATTTACTCAGTTTCAAATTTGCAATATGCATTTTTATTATTTTAGGGGTTATAAAGCTCTATAAATAAAGTTTAGTTTCTAAAACTATTCCAAAATGATCCGTCATAGACAAAAATAGAATATCGAACTTATACGTCAACTGAAAACTGTTTCTAAAATACGTTGGCAAAAAGGTACTTAATCATAAAAATACAAAAAATGTTCCTGAATAAAATATTGTTTAATATTATTGAATTATTTAAATGATTGTTTGATATTATTGAATATGACTGTAAAGGAGGCGTTAACAGGGGCCTGTACGTTCGCTTCTTCGCCGAATACATGGGTTTGTTACCTTCACTGGAAATGAAAAATGTTCTTTATGTATTTATATACTTTTATCCTTATAATTTCATGGCTATATCACACACACACACACACACACACACACACACACACACACACACACACACACACAGAGACTACTGTGATTCTATATTGGGAGGGAAAAAATAGATTGTCTTCCACGCCCCTTGAGGTAGCCTATAGTAAAACTATAATCTAATTATAAACTATATTTTCATCCGTAAAGATATAATATGGACTTTAATAAGAGAGAAAACACTATTAGTTCAGCTCTTTTAATGAACTTAAGAAAATTGTGACGTATGTTTTAGAAGTAATGGCATTAGAGAATACAGGAAAGAAACAGGCTATAGGTATTGTACTCTCTAGAACTTTTTTGCGTCTATTTTTCAACCAGTGCGGGAATACTGCATTACATTGATTGCATACAGTTGCCTGTGAAATGAGAGAATGTACACGTTTATAAAGAACATAAACCTATAATGACCAAATGGAAACACAACCATTTCACTATTCGTTTTGCAAATGCCACTTACCAGCGCTTAGAATCTGCAAAGATGGTTATTTACATAATACAAGATTCGGGCATTTATAGAATTAATGCAATTTTCAAGGAATTTTTGGGAACAAGTTTGTACAAAAGTTTGGATGAAAAACGAGTCCAAGTAAGTATTGTTCTACATTTTCATAGTTTCGAGTAACTATATATGACTATACTCTCTCTCTCTCTCTCTCTCTCTCTCTGAGCTAAGTACATGTAGGCCAATATTCAATTCTTCGTCGTGACTCAAAACTTGTGCTCTCGATGGGGGCAATAAAGATACTCAAAACAGTGTAGAAAAATTTTAATGAATAAAATAATTATATGGGTTCATATATACCATTAAAGTAAGCTAGTCACATTGTTACATTGACTATTATAATTTGACAGAGGTTTCGAAAGCAAATTTGGTGCATAAATATTTGAAGTACTGTATACTATACATGTAGGCCGACATGCTTGTCCATTTTCCTACGCAAAAATCATACGAATATCTCGCCGTAAGGATTTCTATTTAACCGGAGGTTCAAGTGTTAAAATGAAAATCTATGCAAGCAAGAGACGACGAAGCATTTGATAATGAAATTAACTCACTAATCACATATTACCTAACGGTAACAGTTAACCAAAATTAATAGCAAATCCTGATGATTGTAACGTCCCCACTCACCCACCCACAATATGACCCAGAGGTGATACACTCCTGCTGTCTGTACAGTTGAAATGAGCAACTGTTACTATAGTTGCCATTTTTGGGGGGTGCATTTAACCTTGGACCCCTTTTAGATTCACTGGGAGGTGACCAGATAGAACTTGCAATGAATGAACAGTCATCAGAGAGAATGAAAGCATTAAAAATAAACTATTCAGGCCTACATGGACATACAAATTAAAAATTATTAATGAGTACGTCTTAAAATATACCTGTTGTATTCATTTGAATGTGGTATGCACATTTCCATATTACCCATTTAGCATACTAAGTACGTGCTTAAGGCACCAGCCCAACAGGGGCACCAGAAAATAATTATAATTATTTTCTGATGATAAAATTGAATGAATTATATATGACCATTTCGATCTGCAGGTACTAGTTTTTGATTTGGAATGGTGGCAGCACTGGTATTTTGCAGCCTTTTTTAGCTTCTGGGTTTTTTTTGGGGGGGGTTGTTTTTTTTTGTTGTTGTTTTTTATTTATTTTTTGTTGTTGCTTAATTTCACATTTAGTAGAGGGGGTGGGGTACTATAATATTTTCAGTGATGAGGGCCCTGGAAGGACTTAATCTGGCAATTATTATGTATTATCATTATCTCTTCCTTAATATTACACAAATAAGATGCCGTAATTTTGGAAACATCATGATAGGGATGACAATTCAAATTATACAAAATTATCATGTCTAGTAAACATAAAAGGACCCAGATGACTACTGATGAAAGTAGTAGTCATAACATAGAGAAACAACTCCTCATTTGATTTCCCGTTGTCATATTGACATTCTGGAATAGATGATGCATCCTTAAGATGATTAGTTAGTGATGCTTTCTTTGTCAACTCGTCATTTACCCATCCTTTGCAGCCAAGAAACCATAGGAAACTAGATAAATGAGCGCAACACCCAACAACCCGAGCACCAACCTTGCAGGTACAATATCATCCTTTGACGAAGTCCATGGAATATTTCAGGTTGTATTGGATCCACAGCGAATGGAATTTCTTTTTGAAATGGCGAGACAGGATTTGTACATGTAACAGACCTGGAAAACCCATGCATGCCATAACCTCATAGTGCCCCTCCTCTGTGAGATGCTCATTAGTATACTTTGGATCCTGTTTGACTTGATAAATGCCCATAGTGATGTCACACAGGTAACCAACTGATATCCTGTGGAATTCATTCATTTTGCCAGTGGATGCATCCATCTTGAAGTACAATTTGTGCTTATTCAGCAAGTTGTTCTCTTGAACCAGGATTTAAACCTTAATCTGTTACAGGAATTGATTCATTTTCAAGCAAACAAATGTGGAAATAGTCATCGTCGGATAAGGAAGAAGGACCATCAAAGTTAAGATATGATCTTGTTTTAATTAGTTCCTTCACATTTTGTACAAGTGATTTAATATCTGTACTTGAAAAGTTTTCATCAAACTCTTTTGTTGCAATGATAGATCGCAGGGATTCATTAGTGAAGTAGATTTCCAAATGAAATTTGCAACAACTACTACTTGACTTTATAAAAATACTACACTCTGCAAAAGACTGGGTTATGGCACATATTGGGACATCAACAAAATGATTTTGATGCCCATATGGTCTTGTACATACAACATAATGTATGTGAGATCTTGATGTCGATAGAATGTGAAGTTGAATTGATTGTGGGCATTTTATGGAAACAATTTAAGTGTTTTAGACCATTTACCAAATTCTCATATCTGACTTAAAAGTCTCTTAAAGTTTCATTTGTTGGGTGCTTTTCACACATTTGCAAGTATTAACTTTAGCAGTCATATTTAGTCTATAATGATACAAAGAGCCTGCGAATTCCATATAATCAGTTCTTGTAGGGATGGAGCTAGAAACTGATTTTATGAACAGTATCTAAAAAGAAACAACTCGGCTTATCATGTGTTAATTATCATAATTCTTGTTTTATATCATAAAATCTCGTGTCATCCATTATGCCATGTTACATCCCAAACATTTTTATTACAGAATTGCTTTGGTCTGAATATATTGTACGCTTGATACGTTATGTGGTAGTGTCAACTCCTCCCCCCCATGTTTGTTTCCGCTAGAAAAAAATAGGTAGATGAACATTCTTTTAGTATTATTATTAATGCTGTTATTATTATTATTAGTAGTAGTAGGAGTAGTAGTAGTAGTAGTAGTAGTAGTGGTTGTAGTTGTTGTATTTTAATAGTAGTAATAGTAGTCATAGTAGTGGTACTTATATTCAAGCAGGATGTCCTTTGAATAAAAGATTTTCATCTGTAAATGTTATTATATTTATGATTTTCTGTTGTTATAATCAGTAAGTGTATAAAGTTATGACATTATCATTTAATGAAACAAAAAAGAATACCATTGCAATAAATATGCAGTATTTAGAAAAATAGATTGAACAAACTTGTTTTACTTATTTTTATTTTTGTTGATTAGGGGTAGGAATAATACCATTATCCTTTTCAATTAACAAACCATAATCAGTTTAGTTACTTTAGCTTCCGTTCTGATTTTGGGACATGTTTCTCACTGTTTGGAAACAAAATGTGTAATTTATAATTTCAGTAATTGCTAGAAAAATCATTGATTTAGTAGGCAAGTAACAGTTTATATCAGTCCAAAACCAGTTGTTCTTGATTTGGAAAAGTGATTAAGAAAATGTGATAAAAAGTTAAGTCTAAAAAATTTAGCATAAGCAAATATGTATGAAAAAATATACTATATAACTATGGAATACTAATCGCTTCGCGACACTGGTTCCACCAATATCATTTTCTGATGCAAAGGTATTTGGCCACTCTCCTCTAGTTATACTTTCAGACGAATACCATACCCATAAAAATATCACACTTTAGGAACATAAAAATAAAATGATTGGCAAATGATTGAGGCTCATATAATTGTTGGTTCTTGTCATAGAAGTAATGCAAATAATAGTTTTAATTTTTTTAAAAAAATCATAAATCAGTTCAGTTACATGGCTTCCATCGCGACTATAAACATGGTTCCCACTGTTTGGAAACAGTTTCTAATTTCAGTAATTGTTAGAAACATCACTGATGTAGTAAGCAAGTTTAAATTTTTTATGTCAGTCGTTTACGATTTTTCTTCATGTGGACGAGTGCACCGGATTAAAATTTAGCATGAAAAAAAATTGAATATAAGTAAACATGTATGTATCTAATTATGAAAAAATAACCGCTTTACAACAAAATGGTTCCAAAACCATTATTTTCTGATGCAGACATGATTGGCCACCCTTGTAGAGTTCCATTTTAGATGAATAACATATTGATAAAAAATGTTACCTGGCACGACATAAATATAAATGATTTTTAAATTGCGCATTATTTTTGTTGGTTTTGAAAACTGAACAGTTACTAATTTTAATTCAAACCTGTAAATTGACATCTGTTGATATTGTGGATATTAATTCTTTAAAAGAAAGAAGAAAAAAAAAAAACCGGAACTTTGGAGATTTGAACTTGTTGTGACAATTTGGCGTAATAATGACATACCATTTGAGCTATTGAACTTTGCCCTTCAGTCTGTATATTATGCAAATGACACATTTCTTCCAAGCAGATTTACATAACTGTAGACGATTCCTTTTGTTGTTTGCAATGTTGATGCTTTAGTTTTAAAGAATTAATATTGTTACTATAAGAAGCAAGACCCAGTGAACAAAATGTAATGGAAAACTACGCTAGCTGTAACTGTTACTTCCATCTGGAAATTGACAGATTCATTTAAAGATTACATGTAAGGAATTACACTGTAATAGTGAGTGAATTAAACGTAGCAAACGATATCGCGATGGAAGTAAAGAAAAAACCGTGTTATTTATGTATAAAATAAATAATATATATACTTATCCTATTATTTACAGCATGCTTTTGCAAAATATTAGCAACGTAAAAGACAATTCCATTTAAATGTTACTCCACGCAGCCTTTGTTTACATATAGTTCCAAATGCCCCTTCAGCGCCTCTTCGAAAACTCATGTTCCCAAGGCAATTTAGAAAGAATGAAGAAAGAGAGATACGAATGGATAACATTGTTTTAAAAATATCTGAATAGTTATAATTCCCATAATCTTTTTAATATATTAGTGAAGGAAATAATATACGCACTCTAGAAATGAGGGTCTAATTGCTCACGCGTAGAGATACGTAGGCATCTACCGTGCAACAGGGAAAACAACGACAATAATACATAGACTGCAAAACTTGAGAAATTTTTAGTTTTTAGTGATTAACGCAAACGTGCTCACATAAATTAATACGAGATCCCAAAACTTTTCATAAAAGTTAATCAATCAGTGTAAATACCTCGTTTGAGCAAGCCTGCGCTTAGATCTTATTTCTAGATTCAAGTTGCTCAAATGTAGCATTTTATCTTAAATTCCCATACCAGCCCATGTTCCAAGGTCGTGTTTAGGTATGACAAAGAAATTTATATGCATATTTAATGCAGAATAGAGTGATTTATACATCGAATAATAAAATGAGACAGAGTTGTGATACTTACAAGAATTGTTTTTCCCATAAAACGGGGGCAGAAAATGGCCCTTATTCAATATAGTCCTTTAATATTTTTAATTGAAAGATAATGACAAGAACACCTTGACTAATGTATTTAAAACATAAATTTTCGCGACAGTGTAATTGCTCCTACGACCAGTCAGTATGCACTGCAGTATGTAAATAGGCTTACGAAAGGAAGAAATAAGTGTGAAAGGAACTCGTATTTTCTCTATTTCTTTATCAAATTCAATAATGCCGGGAAAGCGAATCCTAATGCTGCAGGTGTCCAAGAATGGAACTAGAATGGTAATAATACCATCTTCGGCGGGGAAGAAAACCAAGCCAAAACGAAAAGAAGAAAAGGCGGAAAGGTCGAGAAATCATTCAGCAAAAAGAAAATAGATAACAACCCAGTACCCCTGTAATGGTCAGAGTTATTACTCAAAGAGGGCCTTACACATGCAAAATCAAATTATAAGGAACTCATGTATTTATTTTCTTGCTCATTATCGTCATTTTGTGTGCAAGTTATTAAAATACAGCTTTTGGCAGTTATAAGTCGCTTGGCAGTTAAAAGTCGCATGATAAATGTATTTTGAAAAATTATGCCAAGTTTACTTCAACGTAATTTTATATTTCTCTTTCTTAAAATATATATTCCATTTGATCGAGAAATAAAGGAAACATATATTCATGTCGCACTTTTATATTCTTTTTGCAAATATTTTGACGGTATCGTGTTTTGTACTGACCGGTATATGATAAAACATTCTAATATTGGTACGTTGTAAATAAGTTTTTTTAATATCGTTTGCCCTTATCTTTCCTTTTAAAAGACGAATAAAGGAATTTTAACAAGTAATAAAGAAATTACTAGAAAATGCGTTTTCTTTTCACTTAGTTATTCTTTTTGCAAGTCATTGTACGTACTTTATGCTACAGTCAATGTGTTTTGTCATCTTTTATTTTAAAAACATTGAATTTGAAAAAGAATAAAAAGTACGGTTTCTTTTCACACGTGTTTCTTCTTTTCACAGGTAATTTTAATTTTACATATACAGTTAATGGTCCAATACATTTTCTTGTCCGTATTTCCGTAGTATGCATTACCAACAATTTGCCTTGGCAAGGTCACCAGGGAACAAAATGATTTGGGATCCATTCCGACTTGGATTTCCCCCGTGAATTGAAGTTTTCATGGTCGGGTTCTACTGCATTAGTCCACATTATTGTTATTGATTCTTTTTCAGGATCGGAAAAGGTAGGGTGGAAGGTAGTGTTCCTGCAATTAAATATATAACGTTCGGTCCCGTTAACACTTAGGTACGTTGTTTCAATCCGCGCATTCAGTAAGTTGGAAAGAGTAATGCTTCTTCATATATAGGATCAACGCCCTGGTATAGAACAGTCTACAGTGTCTTTTTTTTTTTTTCAATTCGGGTGAAAACAACTGTGATCTGTTGTAGCCTACTGTCTGTGAAAACAACTGTGATCTGTTGTAGCCTACTGTCTGTTTTGGTCAATGTCTTTGTCATTATCTTTCATAAACAAATTATTGAATCGATAAAGAAATAAAGAAAATACACCCTCATTTCCTCCTTTTCGTGAAAAGAAGTTTTTTTTTTTTCGCACTTTAGTACTACCGCGTGCAAAAGACTATGCAAAGTTTCGCAAATTCGTCCAAAATGACCCAAAAGGGTGAATTCATCCTACATGACAACTACACTTGTGGCATCTAAGAGCAGGGGAAAGAAATCTGGTCAAAACAAAACAAAGTGAATGAACGAATACGAACGGCAAAGCAGACAGGTGCACTGACACAGACGACGAATTCAGATGAAGAATTAATTAAGATTAGGAATTAAAAAATGGTTACTAAATTTCAACCTAAAATACGGTTCCATATGAAACCAATGATAGCTGAAGCAGCTTTTATTCCTGCGTATTTCATCATTTTCTGTCATGTTTGTACAAGTGTTAAATATTATTTTGCGTTGGTTCAACCGTCTTATATGATGACATGCTGAGCAATAAAATACGAATCTGATTATGCTTGCAGGAGAAACTGAGCAGCGTGTTTAAACAAAAACAGCGTATCAGCACTATCCTACTACTAGCTGCTACTTGCCGAAACTTGATTCATGCAGATATCTTGCTTACAAAGTTCAGTGTTCATATATATATATATATATATATATATATATATATATATATATATATATATATATATATATATATAATTTGTTCGGTTTATCTTTTTTTGTTCCGGTGTTTTCATTTGTTCCCCTGCTACATCAAAATATAAAACCAACGTCAGTGTAAAGTTAATTCAAATTAACAGAAATAAAATATAACTAATTTTAGAAGTAAGTAGAATTAGTTTCTCAATCTTTGTTCCAGTATTATGTATTTTTTGTTCCGGTATTTTCGTTTGTTCCAGCTTGATCCTGTTTGTTCCAGTAAATACCCTGACCCGAGTGTATATCATCATATGGACATTCAAATGACTACCGTGTCTAAACATTGTATCACAAACTTCACATCTGAATGGTTTATCGTCAATATGAATCTTTATTTGACTCTTCAAATTACTACTATATGCAAAAACATTTTAGCACAAACTTCGCCTCTGAATTGCTTTATCTTCAGCAAGCGTCTTCAAATTGACTCTTAAGTTTAAAATAAAATAGCGTTTGTTCACTTTGCCGTTTGTTTCGCATCCCCCCTACCATTTTAAAAAAAACAAGAGGAACTAAGGATACAAAAAAGTAAATGCAACTTAGGCCATAGTTATTTCATTCACCAATTTATAATTTCTAATCTGATTATCGGCAGTGGTCCAAAAGATTGCAAAGTTATTGGCATTTCGAATCAACAGGAATTTTCTTTAGTAATATGGTCGGCATATTTGCATGGGTGGTTTCAAGCAGCTGATCTGATGTAGCTCTCCGTACTTGATAATGTCAGTAATTCTGTAAATTTAGCAGTTACACCTCTTTGAACACACACCCTCACACCCCCATACCCATATATATATATATATATATATATATATATATATATATATATATATATATATATATATATATATATAAGGACACACACACACATATAAAAATTGGTTAAGGTAACAGAAGATCTGACAAATATCCATGCGGTATTCCTTCTAGCATTTTCGCATCAACTTTATGGCTGTTCTTCAGGCGAATGTATCCTTCCTTTACAATATTATTTTTTTTTAAAAATCTTATTTACTTAATACAGACTTTGAATAAATAAGAAATGAACAAAAAACTTTGCTGTGAAGATTATATAACAAAAAGGAAAATTGCAGAGACTATAAAGAAATTAGCAAAAGGAACGTGACAGGGATTGGAGAGTTTTATCAAACATTGTACACATTTAGAAATAAACCTCATACTAAAATCATTATACAACAATGTCTTATTTATAAGGAGAAATGGCTAAAACCACGAGGGAAAGGATTTTAATAGTAATATTCAAAGGGAAGGGAAACCAGGAGGAAACAAAAAAGTTCAAGACCGATCTCTTTGCTTAGTGATGATTATAAAACTCTCATTAGTATTTTAGCAAGAAGAGTGAAAATAGGAATGTCCACAAACATAAATGAAAATCACAGATATTATTAATAGGTAACTGGGGAGGAAATCACCCAGGACATCCTCTACACCAAAGCCAGGGTAAAAGCGTTAGGAATAACCTTTGCTACAACAGATAACTAGAAAACATAAGGAATAACCTTTGGCAAAAAAAACATTAATACAAAGCTATCACAATATGAAAAATAAAGTAGTAAGTGAAAGACATCTGAGCTCTGTCACCATTAAATATAATGGAAAGAGTGCAAGCGTCCAAACATATCTGTATAGAAATACAAATAAATATTAAGAAATCCAATTATATTGATAACAAAATGCTGGATAAAACTGAAGTGCAATTAAAACATTATATATGGCTCCACTACTTGTCTAAGCAGTTGTATAAGAAAAAAGAAGGGTTGGATGGAGTGCAAAAATATACCGAATCTAAGATATGTCAAAATATCTGATGTGATGTGATGTGATTTGAATTTTTAACGTAGCTTTAACAATTTTTCAGTCATATCGCTACGATGTCTGCAGTGTGGCAGTTTATAGTGATGTCTAGCACTGGGGCATCATGCCGCAGACATGTAGCATGATGTCCCACCCAGTCACATTATCCTGACACCAGGCCGACCAGTCCTAACACTAACCTCTTAATGCTGAGCGCCAAGCGAGGCAGCTGTTAGTACCATTTTTGTCAGTCCTTGGTATGACTCAGCCGGGGATCGAACCCATGACCTCCCGCATCTGAGGTGGTCAAAATATCTAACTTAATCTTTATGATAATGTATAAGATTGAAACCCCAAATGTGTAGCTAGATAGATAGATAGATAGATAGATAGACAGATAAACTTAAAGACAGTTATAAGTTCTAAGAAGACACCAGTAGGTGACACAAATAATTTTTAATTTGTGGGTCAATAAAAAACATTTGGTAAGAGACAGAAAACTATTAAGCTTATAATATCCAGTAAGAAATAACAAAGAAAACAATCATTAATGTGCAATGGGCTAACAGTCAATTAATATCGGGTTGGTGTGGTAAAAATTGGCGTACGTTAAATCAAAAAAACGAACCAGAGCATGTTGTTAAATGTTTACATCACGTTCGGTTACTGGGAGAGAAGGCAATAAGGAACCATATGATTAAAATAATGCAAAAATGTCCACTGTACAAAAAGGGCAATTTTAATCAACCAAACGTATTTATCCAATATATAGCGAATATAATAGTGAGAGTGAAAGAATACAAATAACATAATCCAGAGGGGACCATACCATAATAATTTACTATACATGGATGCGATTCCTAATAAACAAATATTCACAAATATTCAGGATTTTATCATAGTAAAACAGTGGCCACGTGACCATAGCTGAACAAAGGAAATGGATAATAGCCAACAGTCAAAATAGTAACTTTTTCATGTAAATGCGTTTGTTTTTTTCTCTTACTTTTAAAAGCCCTTTTAGACAAAGTCGGATCAGTACAAAACCACTGTTGGGGACGGGGTCCAGAATATTACCCTGTTATAGAAAGGTATTGCTACGGCGTGCTGGATGCTTTCAAACTGAACGAACTATAGAGAAATATAACTAATCAATTAAATGAATGCAAAACACTGTAGGAGAGGAAATCCAGATGATCTAGATGATGGTATCCTCCTGGCGTGCTGGACAGCCTATCATCTGCAAGTTTCAAACTGAAAAAATAAGACAAGAATTTAGAAACTGTACGGTTTCAGAAGGAAAAAAATAGACATAATAATTATGCATGAAATCTCACAACTTAGTTAAATATTCAAACTGTAAACCCGTATAGAGGAGGGAATCCATTAGATCACCGTATAAGAGGAAAGTATCGTCCCAGCGAGCGGGACAACCTTCTCTCTACATCTTTTTAATCTGTTGGGGTTTATTTTTAAAACTGAAATAAATTAAAACAATAAAATTAAACAATTTGACATTGAAAATCAAATTCATAGATATAACAGGTTTTGCATGAGAGAGAGAGAGAGAGAGAGAGAGAGAGAGAGAGAGAATAGAATAAAGTGCAAGGAAGACCTGCAGACGAGCCAGAAAAAACGAGCATACGGTACATGGACATACAAACAGATGAACAATTGCGGA
This sequence comes from Megalonaias nervosa, assembly GCA_016617855.1. NCBI lineage: Eukaryota > Metazoa > Mollusca > Bivalvia > Unionida > Unionidae > Megalonaias > Megalonaias nervosa. The sequence goes on from JAECUM010006166.1 coordinate 43,868, forward strand.
ACAACTTTACAATTTTCTCTAGAAAATGAAAGGTTTCCCTTAAACAAGCATCAGATATGCAAATAAAATATACACACATGGAAAACAATCAATAATCTATATTCATTGTTTTATACAATATTTTAAAAAAGTTTGTTTGAATTTGGCTTTGTTATTTTATTAGACCAAATGAATTTTTCTACTCATAATAAGCAGATATAAATGAAGTTTTCTCACAATAGGAAGGGTCGAACAAAAGATAAAATTGCGCAGAAGACCCAATTATTTCCGGTACTATTTCAATGCACTCCATATGGTTCTAAGTAAGGAGGACAAAAACCCGAATGGCGACAATAAACGACACTGGAGTGGAGCCGAATGGCGACAATAAACGACACTGGAGTGGAGCCAGAAGTAAGTTGAAGAATTTAGAAGGGAAACAAGCGGCGAAAAACATTGGCGACTCATTTGGCGTGACTGAGTACGAGGAAGGAAAGATCCAGCCAGCACGAGGGGCACGCTAAACATGAGCAAATGTTTGCGCAAAGTATGAAGGATAACTATTATGTCGCTGGTAGGGACAGAACTGAAATCATTATCCCCTATTCGAAACAAGACGGCATCAGTGACCCTTTTCCAGCGATTATCGCCCCTTAAAATGCGAGGAATGAGAGAGGTTTAAATGCCATGAAAACAAATGTCTAAACCAGACTGCCCAGACAATGTAGAAACTCCTACAAATACTGGAAATGAATCACAAGGCGGTGACTATAAATGTAGAGAAGCATGATGAAAAAAAAATTCTCAAGGACAAAGTTGCTTATTTAGTAACTAGTGTTTTCTTTGAGTTGGCTCGATAGCAGACCAAATTTTACAGACATAAAACAGACACAACACTTACAGTCAGCAGTACAATTAAACGAAATGAAGGAAATTTTATTTAGGTTAAGCATTTCATGTCCTATAAAGTACTACAATGTCTCTGAAAAGATCAACTAGAAAACTCAAAATGAAGACATATAAATACAGAAACAAAATGAACTGAGACGATCCTTTATTAACAGAAAATAATAATACATGCATGTGCATACCAATTATATCTTTTTCCACTGTTTGCCTCTTTATTTACAAAAAATAGATAAAATTGCCAACTCGAGGAAAATTTGATTATAACAACTGTCCAAACAAGAACACTTGGGGAGTAGAATCACACATTATAAAGGACATATACCTATAGCAAACACTGAACTGTATGGAGATATCTATCAACGATCTCTAAAGCAAATAAGAAAAGAGGAAACCGGCCTATTGCAATTTTGTCTAATGAAGTTAGCACAGTTCTTTATTAGTCTTAATTTTAGACCTGGGAATGTAATGTTGGTGATCCCGAGAACGAGACCTAGATGAATACAAACATATACAAAATTAGAAACAGAGCAACGTCAAATCAAAATCATATCGAAATAAATTTTTAACAAAATTTGTTTCATGTTTCTTTTTACTGGAAATCCCTCTATTACAGACATTTGCAGGGAAAACATATACATATAAAGGCCATTATAAAATTTGGACTCAGTGGCACAGCTCAATAACATAGCTCTGAGCCCACATATAAATTGCCTATAAGTTGAGTTATTGGAGGGTTGAAATTGGAAATTCAATTCATAGTGCAGAGTAGGGTTAGACTTATAAGCGCAATACACATAAAAATTTGAAAATCTAGGAGGCTTAGTGGAACTTTTATACATGTACATATTTAGTACGTAAAAAATTAAAGTAAAGTATTGTAAGGTTATCGTGCTATTATTCACACATAGAAATGCATATATGGCATGCATGGTGTTGATCTGTTTTATTACGATATTTATTATGCAATATCTGTATCATTTTTAATTGATTTTAATAATTTGAAAATATTCCATTAAATATTACTGCCTGGAAGCTTTCAATGCTGTTTCTCCTCGTGTGTTTACAACTAAGAAAATCATTTTCATTTTCATGCAAGTTTGATGCAATATAATTTTGATTTGGTTTAGCCTTTTTCATAAGCCAGATATAATTCACAAGTAATGTTTCATTTTAACATCTGACCTCTTTTGACCTCTTTTGACACAAAACAAATGCCTGGATTAGAAACAGAAATTTCTGCACAATGATCATGAATTAATTCTACAAAACATTACCTGAAATTTCTCTCGCTAACTTTTGTGAACAAACATTTTATAAAGATTGTTTGGTAATGTTCTTTTTATATGGCTCTTATGAATTTTAAGAAAGTTCTTTTGAATATAGTGGAATGGCCATATTATTTGTCTGTGTTTAGGTTTTGTTTGTCTTCATGTATACATTAAATTTATGTCCCCTTCAGTGTTCCTATTTCATATAAATTGCTTTCATTTTTGTTCTAGTTAAGAATTTTAACTGGTTCATATTAAAATCAATAGATTTATTTGATTGATTTTCATAAGTTATCACAACTAAAAATGTAAAGGAGCTAAGTATTTTAAACTATTTTCTCAGATTCTAAACACATCCATATTTGCTAAATGGGATTGCATGGGGATAACATCCAAAACTGAATGGTAAATCACATGCGGCAGAGGCAGTTACTTAGCGGCAATGGTGCAATGAAGGATAAATGTCACTTAAAGCTATAAGTAATGACCTTCAAGCAAGTAAAAACATTAACAAATCTTTTAAACTAAAATTTGAAACAATACACCCTTTAATGTTTTTTCTCCTGCATATATATATATATATCTATATCTATATATATATATATATATATATATATATATATACATGCCATCAAATTTCAATAGATAATGTCCAGTTTGTATTCTCAACTGTACATTCAAATTGCCACTCTCAACTGTATGTTATTTGCTGAATTGGACAATTTTATATTAACAATCTGCCTAAGTATTTTAAGACAAACTTCACATCTGAATGCTTATGTGCGGTACACAATCCTGTGGCTTTGCAAATCACTACTTTTTCTCAAACATTTTGTCACAAATTTCATGTTTGAATAGTTAATGTCCAGCATGTATTCCAATGACTACTCTGCATTTAAACCTTCTACCAAACACTTAGCAATAGAATGGTTGATCTCCAGTATCATCATGTGCATCTTTAAAGCACCAAGCTAACGTCAAAAACTTCACATTTGAGTGGTTTACTTCAGGAATGTATCCTCATGTGTTTCTTCAAAAAAGCGTTTTCTCTAAACATTTTATTGCAAGTTTCACATTTGAATGGTTTATGTCCAGAATGTAAGCTCATGTGACTCTTTAAATGACTACTATATGTAAACATTTTATCACAAAGTCCACATTTGAATGGTTTATCCCCAGTATGTCTCCTCATGTGGATTTTCAAATGACTACTATATGTAAACATTTTATTACAAAGTCCACATTTGAATGGTTCATCTCCTGTATGTACCCTCATGTGCATCTTTACAGTGCTACTATCCGTAAACATTTTATCACAAACTTTACATTTGGACTGTGTTTGTGCATCTCCAGCATGAATTCTCACGTGGTTCTTAAAATGACTGTTCTGTCCAAACATTTTATTACAAACTAAACATTTGAATGGCTTTTGTGCATCTGTAATATGAATTCTTATGTGCTTCTTCAAATAACTACTCTGTCCAAACAATTTATCACAAACATCACATTTGAATGGTTTATCTCCAGTATGTGTTCTCATGTGGCGATTCAAATGACTACTCCGTCCAAACATTTGATTACAAAGTTCACAGGTGAATGGTTTATCTCCAGTATGTATCTTCATGTGGGTCTTCAAAGCAGTACAATGCCTAAACATTTTATTACATACTTCACATTTAAATGGTTTATCTCCAGTATGTATTCTCATGTGGGTCTTCAAAGCACTACAATGCCTAAACATTTTATTGCAAGCTTCACATTTGAATGGTTTATCTCCAGTATGTATCCTCATGTGAATCTTCAAGTGACTACTATATATAAACATTTTATTACAAAGTTCACATTTGATTCGTTTATCTCCAGTGTGAATTCTCATGTGGATCTTCAAATGACTACTCTGTCCAAACATTTTATCACAAAATTCACATCTGAATGGTTTATCTCCGGTATGGATCCTCGCATGTTTCTTCAAATCGCTATTGAATCCAAACATTTTATCACAAACTTCACATTTGAATGGTTTATCTCCGGTATGTATCCTCATGTGACTCTTCAAATTATTACTATATGCAAACATTTTATTACAAATATTACATCTAAATGCTTTATCTTCTGTATGCATCCTGGTAACTATTTTGATGACTAGTTCCGGAAGCAGCTCAAAAGGTACCCAAGCCTAAACGTACCTAAATTAAATCAAGGCCCAGCATAATGAATCTTGCACATTTATAGTCTCAGTTTTACATGTTGATAGTTCCGTATATCAGTAGTTGTGGAAAGGCATGGCGGGATGTTGTTGTTGTTGTTGTTATAGGGTTTAACGCCATTTTTCAGCACAAGATAGGCTATACATGGCGGCCAGTATTAATGGTGGAGGAAGAACCCTGGAAAACCCCGGGAAGAACCACCGACCCACGAGAAGCTATTGGCAGGCTTTCTCACGTACCCACGTTAGCCGAGCCTGGACTCGAACTCACGCAGACAGAGGTGAGATGGCAGTGATCCGTAACGATCAGCGCTTTAGACCACTCGGCCACTCGGGGCCCCCATGGCGGGATGTAGATTGCTTTTGTATGATCATATTAGAAAACATACCTTGAATAATGTGACAACATTTTAGCTCTTTGAAATTACGTATGATACATTGAGTCCTTTTGAATCCTGTTGAATAACTAATCAATGAGGTGTACTTGCATATCAAATCCGCCTGTAAAATAAGGAAGCCAAATTGGTTTGATGGATGGGTGGCTGAATCGATAGGGAAAATGACATAACTTTATAAATATTACTTGTGATACTGTACAATGCTAAAATTCTGTTGCTACAAATGGTCTGACAGTTACAGGTCACATGAGATCAGCCCCAGGCTCTCACTCAGTTGTAACCCTATATGCCTTATGATAACATTGGCGTGAGAAACTAGTGTGCCTGTGTTTTCTCTTTTTTTCGTTAGTTGTAATCCAGCCATTAAAGTAGTTAGACCAAACCTTTATTATGTGTTATTTAGCAAAACATAACATGGTGTCAGAAGTGAAAAGTTTAGAATAACTTGGATTTATACCATTAAGAAGTATATCTCCATAACAATATTGAAATTTGCATACGCAGTTTTATGTGTTAATTGTGACATTATGGAAAAACTCAATCAGCCACCTGAAATGGACTTTAATTCCGCCACCTAGTAGTAACTTAGAGGTGGTGGAAACAGGCTATGCAGTCTTAGTTAGATAAGGGGTCTCAAACTCAAACCACCCTGAGGGCCGCATGAGGGCATTTTCGATGGCCCAAGGGCCTCACCACCTTTGTAATATCTCATGACACCATGTGACGCCAATCATTTTGCGGGCCACTGGGTATGGCTTGGCGGGCCGCGTGTTTGAGATCCCTGATTTAGATGTTGCGCTTGCAGATAAAGAAGACAAAGAAAAATTCAGTGCTTTCCAATACATTATTGGTCAGGAGGGCAGAGACATTTACAACACATTTACATTTGAGGCTAATGAAGCTGAAAAAATTGATCCACTTATCAGGAAATTTGAGGACTATTGCAGTCCGAAGCAGAACATGACATTAGAAAGACACAGATTCAATACAAGAATCCAACAAAAGAACGAAACCATATACCAATATGTAACTTTATTAAAATTGATTGTAAAGAACTGCAAATTTGAAAATCTACAGGATGAAGCGATTAGATATAGAATTATCTGTGGGACTAATTCTGGAAAAGTAAAAGAAAGACTTTTACCGGAAGATCAACTGACATTACAAAAAGCACTGACTATCTGCAGAGCAGACGAAGAATCCAAAAAGTAGATTTAAAATGTGCAGCTGCATCAGAAGTTCATGGTATGAAAATGAAGAAAAAGAAAAGAAAATGGCACAACCAAAGAAAGCGGAATTGACATACATGAAATTAGACTCCAGATTATTCATCTGTGGTAAATGTGGCAAATTACATGCAAAAGATAAGTGTCTAGCCTATGGAAAAACTTGCTACAGGTGTAGAAAACAGGATCATTTTCTCAAATGCAGTAATATAAAACGGGTGCATGGAAAACAAGAATACTCCAGTGATGAAGAAGAAATATCTTTTGTAGGAACTAAGACAAAGGTAAACACTGAAATTAGTGGCAAAGAATGCTCTGACTCTTCATGGTACTGATGCGAAATTTAAAACTGATACTGGCTCGCAAGTAAACATCATTCAGAATCACATTTTTGAAACAAAGAACATTGACAACATTGAAGTAAAACCAATCAAGACCTGTCTCACAAGCTACTCTGGTGATAAACTAATTGTCATAGGCACATGCAAATTGAACTGCATGAATCAAGAACTTGATTTTTATATCAGAAAAACAATCCAACTGCCTATTCTTGGGTTCACATAATCTCAAGATTTGTACTTAATACAAGCAGTGTGCAATGTTCAGAGGAATAAGGACAATCATATCGTGAAAGAATTTCCCAGTGTATTCGAAGGTTTAGGGTGCCTCAAACAAAATATCATATCGCAATTGACAAAATGTGAAGCCTGTCATTAATCCACCAAGGAAGGTTCCTACAGCTTTACGTGAATCACTTAAATCAAGTTTGGAAGAGATGGAACGGAAAAATGTAATACGGAAAGTAGTGAACCAACAGAATGGGTCAGTTCATTAGTAATTGTTGGAAAACCCAAATCGAGAATACTATGAATGTGTCTAGATCCAAGAAAATTGAAACAAGCTATCAAATGAGAGCATTATCAACTTCCTACAGCTGAAGATAAAACCACAAGGATGGCTGGAGCTAAGGTTTACTCCAAACTAGAATACAATCATGGGTACTGGTAAATACCCATGCATGACGAAAGCCAATTATTGACAACATTTAACACCCCATTTGATAGATATTGCTACCTGTGAATGCGGTTTGGTATTAAATCATCTCAGGAAGTGTTCCAGAAACACATGACACAGTGTTTTGAGGACCTGCCTGGGGTGGAGACTGATATAGATAACATAATTGTTTTGGGGAACTTCAAAGGAATCATGATGGAAAATTTTAAAATATTTTAAAGAGATGCCAGGAAATAAGTCTGACACTGAATTTGGAAAAATGCCAATTTGGACTAACAGAAGTGTGCTACGTGGGACACATATTGACATCATCAGGTATTACACCAGACCCAGAGAAAGTAAGAGCAAGTACAGAAATGCCCGCTCTGACGAACAAGAAAGGAATTGAAAGATTACTGGGTACAGTCAACTACATAGCGAAATTTATCCCAAATATGTCTACAGTGACAGAACCAATCAGAGCACGTTTGAAAAGTGACACTGAATTTGTTTGGGAAACTGCACAGAAACATACATTTGAGGAGATCAAACAGATTCTAAGCAAAGAACCTGTGTTAAAATATTTCGATGTCAAGAAGCCTGTTATTGTAAGTTGTGATGCATCAAAATCAGGACTTGGAGCATTGTTAATGCAATCAAGCAAACCCATAGCAGTTGCATAAAGGTCTTTGACACATGCAGAAACAAGATATCCACAGATCGAAAAAGAACTGCCAGCTGTGTCATTTGATCTTGAAAGAGTTAATCAATATACCTATGGTTGTCAAGTACAAATTGAATCGGATCATAAACCTCTGGAATCAATCCTCAAGAAACCTGTCTGCCGCACCGCCTAGACTTCAGAGGATGCTTTTAAGACCGCAGAAGTACAGTTTTGATTTAACGTATTGTCCAGAAAAAAGAGTTAATTATAGTAGATACATTGTCGAGAGCATACAGACAGACGAACACATCTGAGATGAACATGGATAGTGAAATTGAGTGCTATGTACACATGATCATATCAAATATACAGACTGCAGATACACAGTTAGAAGCAATAAAGAATGGAACTAAACGTGATAATAAAATGACCAAATTACGAGAAATGATTAAAAAGGGATGGCCAAATAATAAATATCTCGTACTCTTTGAAATGAGAAATTTCTGGAACTGCAGACATGAACTTTCAGAAATGGACGGATTAGTTCTTAAAGGAGAAAAGATTGTAATACCAGATGCTCTTCAGAAAGAAATGCTAACAGAGTTGCACAAAAGTCACATGGGCATTGAGAAGACAAAGCAAAGAACAAGAGACATTGTGTATTGACCTGTCATGAATGCACAAATTGCAGACACAGTATCAAATTGTTCTACCTGCCAGGAATACAGAAGGTCAAATAAAAAAGAACCGTTGTTGTCTACACAGCCTACTGCACATTGGAAATGGTTGGAACAGATTTATTCATGTGGAATAATTACAACTATGTCTTGATAGTAGACGATTGCTCCAGATATTTTGAAGTTGCCAAGTTAGAAAATACACGAGCAAGCACTGTAATCACACACACACACACACACACACACACACACACACACACACACACACGACGTCAGTTTTTGCAAGACATCGAATACCGCAAGAAGTACGGAGTGATAATGGACCACAGTTCTCCTCAAAATAATATGGTCAGTTTTCAAAAACCTGGGGATTCAAACACACTACGTCAAGTCCCAAGTATCCAGTCTAATGGTTTAGTAGAAAGAACTATTCAAAATGTCAAAGAAATTCTCAATAAGGCGAAGAGAGAGGGATAAGACCCATATATATCGATATTGGAGTATCGAAATACACCAATTGATGATATAGGATCACTGGCACATATACTGATGAGTCGAAGACTTCGATCGACTTTACGTACTACCAACATTCAGTTACGTCCGCAAGTTATAAAAGAAAGAAGACAAAGTACGAATCAGAAGGCAAGATTTTTGGGAACCAACTGTAGTGGTCAGAAAAAGTAGCACTCCAAGGTCGTATGATGTGAAAACCCAGGATGGTGCTATATACAGGAGAAACCGAAGACATCTGTTACAAACTAAAGAGAAATTACCAGAGATATATGATACATATGAAGATGCTAACAAGGAGGTCACTGACCTGAATGACAAGATGCCATTAGTCATCAATGAGCCAAGCCAGATAGGAGAAATTCGAACAAGGAGTGGACGTCTAATAAAAAATCCTGGAAAATACAGAAATTTTGTTATGTGAACTAAATAATTTTTCTGAATTATTTTGAGTTTTGCGAATATTAGAAACTGGAAGTGGTCAAGGGCATAATAATACATCTGTTATATCACATCAGTTTAAATGCAGTGATAACATCTGGATTTGGCAATGCCAATATATCACCATGTATTTGTTTTCATGAGTGTAAGAATGATTGTGAATGTTATAGGGCTAGAACTTAATTTTAACTACAATTAGTAGAATTTATACAACTCACCAGAAACTATATGAAATATATATTCAAGTGCAAAATAGAACTTTGTCAATTTTGAATATGTTTACAAATTTATTTAAAAAGAAAAGGAGAAATGAATATGTGAATTGTAAAGAAAAGCACAAAACTCATTTTTAGGAAGAGTTGTGGTAATATATGGTACTAAAACTATGTTGCTACAAATGGTCTGACAGTTACAGATCACATAAGGTCAGTTCCAGTCAGTTTGAACTCTATATAACATTAGCGTGAAAAACGAGTGTGCCTATGTTTTCTCTCTTTTAGTTAGTTGTAATCTAAACATTAAAGTAGTTAGACCAAACCTTTGTTTTGTGTTGTTTAGCAAAACATAACAATACTTGTGAATTAAATCTGGCGAGTTCAAATCACAGTTTTTATTGCACGAAACACACAAAAGAATTTTTAATACCGCAAAACACAAAATATAACACAGATCTGATTTATTCGGATGTGCGGGAAAACGGAAGTAGTAAACAAAAGTAAACATACAAGGATAAACAGCATTCATGGAGACATCATATTTCGACGAGTAATATTCAGTGGGATATTGTAAAATTAATAATAATAATAATAATAATAATAATAACAACAACAACAACAACAATAAGTAAAGATCAAATTAATTAACTAATTAATATAATTAATACCCTTAGAAAACCGACAAACACAGTGCATACCAAATATGCATTTCTGGATATTAATAGTAACGTGACAACATAATAATATTTTACTTTACATTTTTTACGTACTAAAATACATAGAATTTCCAATAAAACCCCAACTATGCGTTATGAAATGAATTTTCAGTAAGGAAAAATAAACACAAAAAGACCATCGACTGATTGCTAAGTGTATATGGCAATAGTTTGTTGTTTGTTTTTTTTAAAAAATCTGTACCAGTAAAGAAAATATCTGTGGAAATCCATGTAAAATATTAATATCCCACAAAATTAATCTACACCATAATTATGAAAAAGAAATGCAACAATAACGTCTTCAGAATTTCATGCTGAAATCTGTTCCAGTTGTTAGATGTTCTTTTAAAAACGTAAATGTTTCGATTATAAAGGTTAAACTAGATAATACCTGTGTCCCCCCCCCCAAAAAAAAATAATCAATCAGTTGATTGAGCATATTAGAGTCCACATCACATTAAAAGTTGGCATGTAGTCATGAAGCCATTTTTTAACATTTATCCCAGAATTGAAATAACCTTTTCTGTTTTCTGACATATTTTCTTCTCTTGTGTTATGTATATTAAATTTGCATTGTTTGTTATTGTCTTAAAATTCATTGTGTCCTGTCGGTTATGTAAAATTGTATTTAGTAGCTGACTTTGTTCTAGTACAATAACATTTTGGCCTTCATCCGGGTTATTCTTGTGTGTCTTATTTTTTATATAGATCTTGTTTATCTGTAAATTAGTCATTACTATAATAACATCTGGGCAGATATCATTGTTGTGTATGATATTTTGATTTGGGTGAAATATTTTATTCATTAATATTGTCTGGAAATACAAAGTGCTCAAAAATATTCTTGGACAGAGAGACTTGGAATTAGTGTGAATTCAAACAAGGAATTATTCTTGGAGTATATTACAGTAATTCAACAAAATACTGTTGGCACATCTCCACTTTACAGGCCTTCACAGGCACATCAACACTTTCAGCGGTGGATTTATTTTGAAATACCACTAACGTTATTTAGAACTTATTCATTAGGACCTGTGTTAGAAATGCTAGGACTATTTGGAATTTTTGTTCGCAATATCCTAAGTTGTTTTTACATTATCACTTTGTATTCTATGGAAACAATTTTTTTGTTGAATATTATAAACTTGTTGGTTTTCGCACAATGATATTACTTATTTCAAGACTAAAGAGCCTTGATGATGGTATTTCCTCAGTTTTCTTTCAAGGATCAGTGTCATCTGAATATTGACCTATGATGCCTTATCATACAGCATCCAGACCAGAAGGCAAAATAGCGGTATCTCACAAGATTTGATGCTCAATCTTCTGTGCCCGACCCGGTGGGGGGTGGGGGTGGAGGTGGGGTGAAGAATTAAAACAATATTTACTTTTGAGTTTTAAAAATGAATTATATCTTATTAATCTAAGTCTAAATAACACATTTTTAAACAGAAAAAAAATGTGAGAATATTTCCTTTAGGAGGTGCATAAGTCTGTCTAATGTTAAACGTTTATGTCAAAATGACTTTTAATATGACAGATTAGGTAGCCGCTTTATTTCCAGCAAGACGTAAGTTTGAAATCATTAAAATAGTATAGTCATTTTAAAGTGTAGTTTTTAAGTATCACATATATTGTGCTAACGGGTGAGTTTTACGTACAGACATTACAAACAGTGTATATTAAATATATTATTACTTTCAACACATTTATTTGCTCTGACTGACTGCCATTAAACAATCCAGTCATCTAGTTGCCATAAACTGGCACTAATACTGATAATTAGCATTACCACAAAGATCAAAGCAATGAACGTAGTGACGGTAATGAAATTGATGACATCATGTAATAGCTGCTCCGAATCTAATGCAGCGGAACGGTAGTCTTCATATAAGTGGATTAATGCAGGTGTATAAGAAAAACTTTTTCAAGTTCAGCGGATCTGATTAATGTAAACGTTTTTAGGAAAATCGAATTTTAATGCAGCTGAATATTTTATATTACTCATTATAACTGCTAGTATGTAACAAACAACGATGCAGAAAAAAGATTATCTCTGACGATTCAAGCTGATAAGTTGTATAAATCATCGGGTTAAAGTCGAACTGGCACAATTTATCATGGTTTCTCTATGCATGTAATAACATATTTTATTTTATTTGGTGGCTGAACTGGAAAAAATTATTATAATTTATTTTGTAATAAATCGCAGAAATCGGTTAAATTGGGCATGGTAATGTTTTCACTTATAAGAACTTTTTGACTTGGGTACGTTTCGGCATTCATATGTACGTTTTGACTTGGTTAAGTTTTCTTTAAAGGTACGTTTTGATTTGGGTATGTTTTCGCTGTAACTCCTAGGCCCCCACTTCATCAAGACAGTTACACACAAACTTCCATTTTAAATGGTAAATCTCCAAAATGCATTTTCATGTGCACCTACAAATCACCAGTTCTAATCCATTATCAAAAACTTCAGATTTTAATGGTTTATAACCAGTGTGAATGCTTATGTATATATTATAAATATTAAAAACTAAGCGACACCAACATGTAAAATATGTGACTGGTTTCGTTTCATACCTTCTGCAGGCTGAATTCAAACTATCGTTGACGTCATAAATACGTTTGGTTTCCAAGAGATTAAAGTTATAAGCAAAATGGCATACAGTGAGATCACCGCTTCAACGGTTGTCGTACGTTCTACTTAGTCTTAATTTCATAAATAGCATGGAAAAATGACATATCACAAAAATATACAACTGATTCATTAAGTAACTTGTAACTCTGTTGAGAAAATATACCAGCAGGACATATTTTCAGTGAAACCATAATTTCTGTTTCTCAACTCCTTACAATGAATGGTGGAAACTGATCACTTCCCAGTTTTTTATCGCAAATTCTGATCTTTTTTTTTCATTTGACGCCTAAGTTGTGAGCACGTTTGACAAGTTTCATTGGTCATTTATTTATTTTGTTTCGACGGTAATAAATTAATTATGAATTGATGGAGTCAGATAAATCAGCCACCTCCCCAACAACAAAATAAATCTTTGTTGAACATGATGGACGATTGTGAGTCTGAACGTGCTATTGATGAAATCGAGGAATGTTTTGCAGACACGCTTGTACATTTTAGGCACGATATTGCTTGCATCACAGGAACAACCTTCAGTTCAAGGGCCATTTTGGCGGTGTATAGACAATTTCTGAATCAAATCATATGTTTAACTTCTTCTAAACCAAATAGAATAACAGCCCTATGCCCTGAAGCCATTTTAAATGCTGTGGCTACACAAGGATGTTACCAAATACGGACGTGTCTAAACTGTACGCTGCTGTGTTTCGGACAGATTAGTATCACGCAGAATTGTACATTTTGATAAACACATAACATCATCCCCGTAAAACTTCAGATAGTATTAACATAGATTTGGGGCATTGACTGAACAGACTAGTATTTAATAAGTAGTAAATTTGGTTTATACCATAATCTTAAACGTTTTATTGAATATTGTTTTCTAAATTCGTTCACCAAATTCGTTTTACAATCTTGGCAATGTGGAGAATTCAAGGAGGATGCAATAAATATAGTTCGTTCCGCAGCAGATCGCGAATGATATCTGCGTCTGTAGCTCAGTGAATTTTCAGGATGCCGTCACAAATGTAGCTAAATATAACTAATTCGTTTCGTGCACGAAGTATATCAACACCGTTCGAATCAACATAGAGTGTAACACATCCCATCACATACATGCTGCAACAGTGTGGTCTGTTTACATTGGAAAAATATGCCTTGACCTTTGGAAGAGTCGATTTGTTTATTCAGGAATGATCAGCTTTCATATTTGGCTAAATTCTGCCATGATATAATTACCTCCCTTTGATTTCTTTGGGGTATCAAAAATGGACTTTTTAAGAATTCAGGTGGGGCATAGTGGACTGCGTGTAAATAAACCAGTCATATGTTTATTTATTTGTATGTTAAATTTCTTAACAAATAACTCAAAGACTGAACAAGATTCAACCCATCATAGTCATTTCAAACAAATACACAGTATTTAACATTATAGCAATTAACATATATAGCACACACACGACAATAATAGATCCCTGGCAACGATCACTAGCAAGAAATATGGCAAAAGAACAGGCCGTAAAGTGAAATGGTATAACGGTACCGACTGTACAACCCCCAGCTGGGGGGAGCTTAATGTGAATATCGTATTCAGAAACACACACACAAAAAAAAAAAAAAAAAATACCCAAACAAAACAGAAACAAAAATAAACAAATCTAGCTGCAATTGGTGCATTAGGGAAGAGTTATACTTTCTGTCAGTGTTAAAAAAGGTTCGGTCGCTTACCAGAATGTGAGGTTATGGTAACTATCATCTAGATCATATTTTGCATTCTCTATGATTGTCTAAAAATGTGATATACATCATTCGAAATGCATTTGTTGTGAAAGGATAACTCTTACCCCTGATTAGTACCAACAGAGTTATCTCTCTTTAATGCAGTGGTGTACCTAGGTCACTTAATATCATAGTCGTTAAATAAGCGAGCATGCTATCTGTCAATTTGCTATTCAGTTTTGGATAATATCCCTCTGCCGACCAACTCTGAGGTCACGTCTGTATGTTATGAGCAACAAATTAGTTCCAAACAAGATGGCCCCATCACTTTGTTAATTTTCTTGATTGTTACGGAATTATGTATCATCTTTTGAATTTATAATATATTTTGGTTTAATTAGGTAAACTAGGATTATACTCAATAAGAAAAGAATGGTATTGTCTTTCTCACACATATTTTTAAAGTGAATCGCTGTTTAAGATAAAATACCTTTTTTGAAAGCATCATTAATAATATTAGCTGGATAATTTCTGTTTAAAAGATGCTGATGCCATTCTGCCAAAGATGTTTCAATGGCATTATCATTAGAAATGTCTGTATCTTTTCGCTTGACTGGAAGGTATTCCGTCTTCGCGTGATTTTGGATGACACGAGGGATATTTAACATAGTGATGAACATTTGTGTTTTAACAGTAACGTAGTATGATACCACTAAAATATTTACTACCAATAATTATACTACAATTTAGATATTTTGAAGGTATAGTTTATACGAGGGTGATTTTTTTTCTTAAAACAGGGTTCAAAATAGTAGATGGTTTCTAACGTCTTCATATCGTTATAATATAATCTAGAAATCTTTGCAGCACATCTGGCTTCAAAAGGTAAATGTTAAATAAGTCATTTTCTAATTTTTCCTTTAGAATATAATCATGTCACCAAATTGGAAAACGTTCGTTTTAAACAGATGTTTTATTATGTCAAAACTGTTTCCTTGTATAGTCGGCCTGTATTTCCATCTTTATCAAGATACTCTTTACAAGCTTCAGTGCCATCAATGTATGGTATATTTTTGTAGAGAGAAGTTACAAACTTTAATTCCATTTCTGTGTGATATATTTGTAGAGAGAAGTTACAAGCCTTAATACCATCACTGTCTGGTATATTTGTGTAGACATATGTTATAATACAATAACCTTTAGATATTTGTGTATAGAGAAACTACAAACTTTATACGTTCACTGTGTTGTATATGAAATGTGTGTAGAGAGAACTTACAAGATTAAACACCATCACTGTATGGTATATGTGTGTAGAAAGATGTTATAAATAATTTATTTCCATAGAATACAAAGTTAAAATTCAAGACACTTACAATATTTGTGAATTAAATCACAAATAATCCTAAGTGATCCATCACAGGTCCAAATATAAAGAACATTCCAATGAATTTCAATAATCTTTAATGTGTTGACGTATCATTGGTCTTGATGGACCCCAACAATATAATCCAGAATATCTTTGAATGTGTTCAAATTAATCTCAGAGTAGTGTTTTAGTCCAAAATGTCAATTGACACTTTATAATTGTAATTAATAATTAACTAAATTATTCTACTTAAGTTATATCTGAACACAACAGTAAATAATTCCACAGGCTGAATATAAAACCGGAGTGAAATTTTTACCTCACTGAATATATACTAATTTTACATGACATAAGACACAATAGAATATCCAAAAATGCACGTTTTTATAGAACTTTCCACCAAATTGTAAACAAGTTCATTTCCAGAACATTTTAAGTTTCTAAATATGGCAAAGCCATGAACTCAAATCGAAGTAAACATAATTAAAAAAACAAATTACAAAAGTCAAGAAGGTCAAAACTCCACCTTCAGTTATGGACAAAGGTCAAGCATAACATATAACTAAATATACATAACAAGAATATGTATTTTATCTTCTTCTTTCAGGACCTTTCAGCTAGTTTCATTTTATGAATCAGCAATGGATCCGGGTGATTGATGCAAAGGCAATTTTTCATCTACATGGTTAATACGATACATGCCTTAAACATTTCAAATTTCTTCTTGCTGCAGTGAGGCAGCAAAGTTTCAATGATGATATCGAGGGTTGAACGCAAAACAATTGTAACTTATTTTTCATAACTTTTTTACTTCATAATCTAGACCAAAATAACTTTGCAAATCTTTTCTAAAATCTTTAGGTCTCAGTACAAATTTTTTATTATCGATTTATCTCTTTTTTCATTTACTATATCACATATCAATTTCTGCACTACTGTTGTGACTTACGTTACCGTTTCATTGGACCGCTCCGGTGGCCTAGGGGTTAGAGCGTCCGTCTCGGATGCGGGAGGTTGCGGGTTCGAACCCCAGCCGAGTCATAACAAAGACTTTAAAAAATGGTACTAACAGCTGACTCGCTTGGCGCTCAGCATTAAGAGGTTAGTGTTAGGACTGGTCGGCCTCGTGCCAGGATAACGTGACTGGATGGGACATCATGCTACAAGTCTGCGGTATGATGCCCCAGTGCTAGACATCACTATAAACTGTTACACTGCAGACATCGTAGCGATATGACTGAAACATTGTTAAAGCTACGTCAAAAATCTAAATCATGCACACACACTGTTTCATTGCAGTGAACTCTCTGCATGGTATGTATAATGGTTTATGCAAAACTACTGTAACGTGAGTTAAAGCACCTCTGAATAGCATTAGATTATTGAAGGAGTGCTTTGATATGTATGAAACTAATGTAACTCAATATAAGTTGACAGAATTTAACATAAAATCATCTATTTCATAAACTGACACACAACCTGAGGGAAGTAAGTTCTATATCATCTTAACAAGTTAAGATCAGCTCATTTTTGGTCATGTAGAAAGATATAAAACATGTATATTTGCAAAAACTACTTGTCTCTTGTCACCTTCATACAAAATTTTATCGATGGAACAAGTTTCTTTAATCGGATCGTTCAATGTAAAATGGGGTAAATATTAACCGTCGGTGTTCTTTATGGTATAAAGAAATCGCTCATTTGAACCAATGATCTAACAATGATTGCAGTTTTTGACTCGCACATTAGAGAGGTGCATTTCCGATGTGAAATCATGGATGACATGTAACAAGCTGCAGATGAATGATGATAAGACTGAAGCTATCCTGATTACAACACAAAGACTTTCTCATTCACATCCTTTACCTCAGACAATAAATATCAGCAACACCAACATTAAATTCACACAGTCAGTACGAAACCTCGGTGTCACTCTCGACGGTACTCTCTCGTTGCACCAACATGTCATGAACATATGCAAGGCTGCATATCTTGAGCTGAGACGAATCAGCTCCATTCGCAAGTATCTTTCAGTTGATGCCACTAAAACACTTGTGTGTTCCTTAGTACTTTCAAGACTGGACTACTGTAACTCAATTCTGTCTGGTTCGTCTCAATATCTACTTCAGAAACTTCAAAAAGTTCAAAATACAGCTGCTCGGATCATCCTTAGAGTACCACGATCAGAGCACGCCTCTCCCCTGCTCTGTACCCTACACTGGCTATCCATACGATCCAGAATTAAACACAAAATTTGTTCTCTGTGCTACGTTTCACTGACGGGCTCCAGTCCAACATACCTATCTGACCTCACCCATGTGTACACACCTGCAAGATGCTTACGCTCCTCTTCTGACACTCGTATTCTCATTATTCCCACTATGAAGATGAAATCATATGGACAACGCTCTTTTGCATACCAGGGCCCAGCAACGTGGAACGAATTGCCCACTGCACTTAGACACAAAGACACAGTGATCTCATTCAAGAGCGCTCTTAAAACTCACCTATTTCAACTGCAAGAACAGACTTAAAGACCTAATAATGTATCCTTGCCTTAAATATTTACAGCATATTTTCTGTTTCTACTTTCGTGGTGTTTGTTTTTAATTTTGTAATCATATCATTATATATGTTTTTTAAGTGTTGTCAAATGTTGTAAAGCGCTTAGAGCTTCTAAAGATTAGGCGCTATACAAAGTCCTCATTATTATTATTATTATTATTATTAGGGATACCAGTGGACTGTCATCACCATATGGCACAGCAGTAGTGACAACTCATCCATTTATGAGGCATCAACTCATATTTATCTGAGACCTTACACTGTCACTTTGCCTGCGGGATTTCTGCCCCTTTGAAATAGTCTCAGCATCCATAATTGTACAGATAACAGACTGCATAAATGCGGACTCAGATTTTACACCCGATCCCTACATTGTTAAAGCCTTCAAGGCTAAATTTGTTAACACTGTTAAGTCTCTCAGGCGTTAACAACGTATACTTTTACACTGTACAGTATACGTTATATGCCTTTAAGGCTTAACATTGTTAATTGCCACTCGGACTGCTCTTACGCATGTGCGTCATTTTCTATCAAACATCCGGTGAGTGAAAAAAAAAATGCTTTTACTATAGGACTGTACGATCAAACGAGTACATTGCAAACGAAATTAAAACTGTCAGTAAGTTGACGTTTGTAAATTGGGTTCTAAACACATGAACAAAATGGGCTACCTTGTAACCAAGGAGGATTAAAAGTAATTTTTTGTACATCAGTGGGCTTCATACATCCTTGATGAAGTATGCTTTATCGGAGTCATCGCTTTTGACGCATTTAAGAACTTTTAACTTTTCAGAGATATAATGCTTTCATAGTGATACATCTCATTTCCTTTGAAACATTTATTTATTTGTGCAAAGTATGGATAACAAATGACAATGATATATATTCTAGTACTCTTCATCGCATGTTTTCATCCAGACGATTCTTTGTCCGTAAGTTCTCGTTATACATTACTTATTTTGACGCACGTCACGTCCAGTGCCACCGAAACAAAATATAGTTATAGTTCAAGGCAACTTCAATAGCACATAGGAAGCACAAGTTTATTGGGAAAATGAAACAAACATAATTTAGCATGTCAATAGCCGTTCATATATGTTTATTTTAAGTATAGTTTTTGTAGAGATTTTGTCACAGGCACTTGATTCCGTGGTAAACTAATGTGTACACTCACCAATTAATTGAACAAATACTCCTGCTGTTTGGTGGGTAAATATATAACTGCCAGTCTGTTATTGAAACAAAATAAAATGTGTTCGTATGAATAAAATTGTATATCCATATTGTCAGTTGACAAATGATTCAGAAAAGAAAAAATGTCATTTAAAGGTAAAATCCCAGTCCCTCCCACCCCGGGCACCAAAAGCAGCAAGCACCATAACAACAACCAGGTTGTGCACTTCTGATACAAATTAAAATGCAAGCATACCAACATGTAACCAAACTATTTAAAGCACACCACATATTCTCTACTGGTGGGGGGTGAGGGGGTGGTGCTTGGTTAAAAGGGCAGTTTGCGTCACTATGCACATTTTGTAAATGTTTTATTCTGACCACGTGTTTTGACCACAGTATTGATTGATCATAGCTGTACATTTAAACCATACCTAATCAGAAACAAAATTCATGCTTTAAATAGTTTCTTTTCTCTATCGTTAACTTTTATTTTGTGTGCTGTAGTGAAAAAGGACACTCAAGATAGGACATAAATCAACTTATGTTTAAGAGAATGGACATATCAAGTAAGTTTTCATCATTATAATATATACAGTGGTAATTCTATAATATAAAACGTTCTTACGCAAAAAGAAACAATCAAAACAAAATAAATTACATCCATTACAGCCGCAATCAATATAATATATTCTCTCGCAAAAGGAATCTACGTAATATATTATATGAAGTATAGTCACAATCTGCCTAGCTTAGCCTCGTTTTCACGATACATTAATATTCATGAGGATCTCATTAAGAATGGCCTATAAGAATTTACAAATATCAAATTGGGTATGAATCATAATGGTATTATAATAAAATTGTTCACATGTAAGTAAAAAAAAAAATATTAGATTTATCTAAAATGACTTGTCTGTATTTTGTATTTCTTGGCAATGTGCTTATGCAGAATATGTCATTGAATATACTTTTTTGGTGCTTCAGAATGGTCATGCAACTTTGATAACTTATCTTTGTAGAAGTGCAAATAATCAGTGACATAGATATAATATTAATGGAGAGTTTTAATTAGAGGCTGCAGACTTAATTATAAAATATACCTTACAGGCACTTCTTTAAATATACACAAATTATGTGCAGAAGGAACCGCCTAAAAAAAGTGAGTAAAGACAGCTCCACGTGAAACTTGAAAAATGCAGCACAGTATTCTAACAAGTGTCACTGATTTTGTCATCCACTGTAGGTCACGTTTTCATAACATGTTCAGTAGCTGATTTGCTGTCTATTTTTCAAGTTGTTATTAAAGACTTTTATGAGTATATTTTATTTCATTTCACTAGCATTAATGATAGAATTTTCAAAGACATTTTCAGTCTGTATGACTCAATGTTGATTAGTGAAAACATATTTTTATGACTTTATTGGGTGAACTTTGAGTTGATGATGCTGCGTTAAAACATCAGCATCAGAACAAGGAGCAAAAAATTACTTTAGGCAAGGACTAATCGATTGACAGGATAATTGAGGAGTGTTTAGCTCTACTGGTCATAGACCAGAAGGTCTTATGAGATGGTCTGTTCTCCTTTCATCTCTCTTCCAACATACAGTGTATGTCCATCCATTAACACAAACTTGCCATTGCTGCATGTCCTAAAAGACATCTAAGATTACCCTAAAACTTTCTACACATACATCCCATTTTCTAGTTGGTCCAAATGAAAACAGCACTGCACTGACATCCAACAAGGGCACAGCTGTGGCCATCTTGAAAATATTGTTATCGCTACACCTGCTGAACGGAAAGTCATGTTAGTAAGGAGTTTCCACCAGAAGATATTTAAATGATGCCTAGTTTCTCCTAAATTAAAATGTAGGTTTTACATCCAGTATGGCCACCAAGGCAGCCATCATTAAAAGTGACTTAATAGTTAATGTGCTAGACTTGAGATCATAAGAGTACAGGTTCTAACCCTAACATCAAATCAGCTTGGGTCAGCTACATTTGGTGTGTCCTTGAAGACACTTTACGTCAATTGACTAAGCACTTAATAGCCTACTTGTTATGCTGTCTAAACACATAAACCCCATAAACATGTAATACGATTGGCCATATTGCACATGTTATCATACTTTTTGGACCTTGATGTTTATTCGCATAGCTTAAATTCGTGTTGCCACTATTGGGGAATTCAATTCAAATAGTACACATTTTGAAATTGCCATTAGTCTGAAGTATCATCTTTTATAATATGTAAGTAAGTTTTTTTACACTCTTGTGGAGTAGTTAAGCAGTTACTTGGTCATTTGGCCATCGTGTTAGGACCGATTTCTGAAATGTTTTTCTTGTGGTTTTTAACCACACTAATTTTAGATGTATTATTATTAATGTTATTGGCATTATTATCTTTTGTAGTATAATGGTTTTGACAAAGGGCAGGAAACCAGTCAAGAGAAAATATATCTCTCTGAGAGGTAGCTCCATGAGGGTCAGAAATGAAAGGTTTTCAGATAAATTTTCCAGTGACAACTCGACTGCAAGTACTTCGCATGATGTGACTTTATCAGATGCCTATAATGTGCCAGTAGAAGCAAGCATGCAGACATCATTTGATGTAGGATTATCAGATACCTATAATGTGTCAGTAGAAGCAGGCATGCAGACATCATTTGATGTAGGATTATCAGATACCTATAATGTGTCAGTAGAAGCGGGCATGCAGACATCATTTGATGTAGGATTATCAGATACCTATAATGTGCCAGTAGAAGCAGGCATGCAGACATCATTTGATGTAGGATTATCAGATACCTATAATGTGCCAGTAGAAGCAGGCATGCAGACATCATTTGATGTAGGATTATCAGATACCTATAATGTGTCAGTAGAAGCAGGCATGCAGACATCATTTGATGTAGGATTATCAGATACCTATAATGTGCCAGTAGAAGCAGGCATGCAGACATCATTTGATGTAGGAAATAAAGAATGTGAAGGTGAGTTATAATGTTGAAACTGTTCGGCTGCACTGAGTTATTTAAAAAAAATTTAATGGAGTTTTTTCCACCATGGAGGTGTAACATAAGGAGGGAAACTTGTTTCTAAGTGCTTGTCAATGTCATTTGCTCCACAACGTAAATTAAAAGGATATGGCTGTAAAAAAGGGTTTAAAAGAGCTATTCATTCATAAATGTAAAAGACAAAAGCAGTTTGTCAGAGAGGATGGGTAAGTTGTAATAATTTTGTGTAAATATTAATTGGGATGTATTATCACCACTAGTATGCATTGTTATGCCACCAAGAGTTCAATGTGTGCGTATTAATCCCGATTATGTGCCCATAGGTCGTTAGCACTATTATGCATAAACTGCTTTAAGCACAGTTTTTGTTAACCTGTTTGTTTGCACCTACATGTTTAAATTAATTTTATTCCCTCACTTTCAAAGAAGTGCTGGGATATTGTGATATGGGCCTTCATGGTTGTATATGTGTAATGTAGTGTAAATTCTCTATATTAGACCCTTCAAGCTAGGTGCATAAAACTTGGGTCAGTAATAGTTATGTTTTTATTGAATGCACACGTTCTGAATTTTTGTTTCATGCAGGGGCTAATAGTATTTGTGACTGTAGAAACATTTGACAGTTGGCATGTGCGATCATTGTGATAAAGTGGCTAAGATATCAGCACATATCATAATAGAACACCTTGGTCATGAATTGTTACCCTGGGGTCTATCTCTATAACCTCCCCACAGCCCTCACCACCAAGAAATTAACCCCAGAGTCATAACTTAATAAATATAATAAAGTAACTAAGTAAGTCTATATATATATATATATATATATATATATATATATATATATGCATGCAGCAGATGCCCTTTCTTGTACAGAGAGTGCCCTCACTTATAATTGACTTTAAATGTGTATAGACTTTAAATGCATATTTAAACAATTCCAAATATATTTTTCACTTTTTAAGCAATAATTGCAGTTTTGATCTATTTTGGAAGTGTTGTGCACATAGGTTTGTTTTAAAATTTATTCACCATATGTAACATTTGTTGCATGATGTTTTACACATTTGTCTGTCTATCCATGAATGTGATTGCATCACAGTATGCAAAACAAGAGTTTATCTACATTTCCACGTTGCTGGTCAACTTAAATATTTTCTTTATTTTTAGATCTATGTGCCCAATTGACCACCTACCAGAAGCAAAAGTCCAAAAGAGTGGAAAACTGGACTGCAATCCAGGATCAACTTTTGAACATTGGAATGGAAGTGACCTTTATGCCTCCTAGCCACACCTGCATCTCATGTACTCAGATTGTTGACCAGATTTTTAGTTGCATGGATTGTGGTACATCAGCACTATATTGTCAGTCTTGCATTGGTATTTTCCATAGCCTGCATTATCTTCACATGTTTGAAGCAGTTAAGGTATAACAATAAAGTAAAAAAGATTATCCAACATACATCTTGTTTGAAAGGTTTATTCATTGTTTATCAGAAATCTGTAAATACTGTAAAGCCTTGATAATAAGCATTTGTGCTTATTTTTTAAGCAAAGTTTGTATATACATATTTTGATAGGAATGTATCCAGATGCAACTGTATATAAACCTATTAAGTTTATGCAAATCTTTCGTTAATAAAAGTTATAAGGATGGAGAAAGTATAATCTGAAGAGTAGTGGTATTGGAAAAGTCATGCTGATAACTTAATGAAGAAGAAAACAATCAGAAAAGTACACCTTTATGTATTTATTGGCAGAAAATATTTTTGAAAATACAGTAAGGTCCAGTTTTGCTTGGACAGATTTCATACTAGATGTCTTTGGAACTGAAACTTCAGGCTGTAAATCTAGTTTATTGTCCAAGGTTTTATCTTTCCTATAACAGATTGTGGGAAGGCAAAATAAGCAGTTTCGCTTTTTCAGATTTTGTCAACAAAAGAGCAGATTTATTCAACTTTAATGTGCTGACAGGTCGTTATTTTCACTTTTACTTTTTCGGATGTGTTATTTGAATAAGATTATAATCATGATTTCTCTTTTCACAGAATGGTACCTTCATATATGTTCATGTGGATACACCAGTGTGGACACGACCAGACAATCATAGTTGCATATCCAGCTATCACCAAGACATTGTTATAATAGATGACAAAGGTAATATGTCATAATATGTTAATATATAAATAGTTATATATTTGAAACCTTTGTGATTTTAGAAAGAAGCTGTCACTTTCTGCGGTGTGGGAGCAATTGATCTGATATTCACCAGTGAATTTAATCCTAAGATATTGTTCAGTGCTAACATTTTTGATCATGTTAAGAGATTAAGTATACATTATGCAGACCACCCATACAGCGAGGTATATTTATTAATTCAGAATTGAAATATCCTGAATTTGGTTAGTTGCCTTTAAAAAAAATATCCTTGAATTTCAATACAATTCATATTGTCCTTGAAAAGTCATTTGTTTGAAAATCTCTGCCCAAAACTCCTTGAATCCAGCTGATAGAATGCATATGTTACAACTGAATGAAATAGGTCACATTTGAAATTAAGAATCTCTGATATTTATGCATCCCCTCCAAATGAATACATAAATAAACTGGAATCAAATTTAGTGGATTAAATTATATACAGTACTGGTAGATTACAATGCAAGATATGCAGAAGGTTCAGCTTCAATGCCCTTCTGCATGGATCATTTTAGAAATAGACACATTGGTAAGCTATAGCTTGGTGATGTGGTTCCTTTGTCTTTTTTTTTTTTATATCCCTCCAGATTTTGTATGGTAGAAAATTCATTAAAAAAGATGCTGTGAAAATTTGTATGTGTGTGCCCAAGGTGCAAACGATTCTGTAATGATGTCTGTATATATGTTCCCTGTATCATTTCCACACCAATAACTCTGGCATGTACCATTACCAGATGTTTTTGGCTGGTTTTAACTTTGGCTAAGGAGGAAGCCTATCATTTTCAAGATCAGCATGTCATTGGAAAAGTTCACTGTGACTAAAAATGAAATAGGTTTCTGCCCATGAAGATCAGTTCTGTGTCAAAGACCTAAACTTTGTAAATGACTTACACGTGGTTTAAGGAGGAAATATATTGATTTTTGTTAAAATGTTAACATTGGGAAGACCTATAGCATACACTTAACCAATATTATCTTTTTCTTGATTCCATGTACCAGTTCCTTGATCTCCAAGCAACAATGTATGGGAACAATTTTTCCAATGCTTTCTATGACATGATACAGATGTCTGTATTCCTTGCTAATTGTAAGTTGAATTTATCATCAAATGACTATATATAAGTTCATATCATTGGAACCAAAGCCCTGAATGTTCTACATGCATTTTCTTCCAGGCAGACAACATAAGAGAGTCATGCAATTTTGAACTTCCAGCTGAGACCAATGCTGAGTAGCTACCTGTGGCCATCATTACCAAAGAAACCAGTGCTTGCTTTCCACATAGGCCTTCTTGAGTGGTTGACAGCACTTATGTTGGAGTGCCAGGTGTCTGCTAAAGGATTCTGTCAAGCTTTGAAAGCTATGCACTCTAAACATCAGCAAGGCCTGATTGAGTCTGAGGTAGATGTTTACATGTTAAATTTCAAGAGGTAGATTGAAATATTTTCTTAAATTTATATATATTTAGTCAAAAGCATGTCATGGAGAAATCTTAAGCTCTTGCAGACACTATTTTTAATAGGAAATGCATAATTCCTGGATTTGAAGTACTTGTTTAGTTCTAATTACATTGAAGTTTTAATGCTGCAATGAATCTCTGAAGAGTACTATATGAAAATTGTTTCCAGATGTAGTATGGACACAGGGACTTTTGGATAAATGGAGTATGATAATACTGGCTTTATTTCATTTACTTTTCAAAACTGTGTCTAAGATACATTTTATTACTGTATATATTGTTAAGTTAGATGTTCTGATAATTAATTTTAGAATGAGTTTACAGTGATTTCTTAATTGCAGTTGTTCTGTTTTGCATCCAAGTGTTTCATACTTTGTTGTGACATGCTAAGTGTGATACATAATTGTCTACATTGTTTAGCTGTGTTCAGTCACTCAGTCTGTCATGAGAAAAATTATTGTAATATAGCATGTTGAGAGGAAAACTGTTTTATGCAGGCAGATTTTATTAATAGAATCAGAAGTGAACATAAATCTGATATCAATTTTATTATAGTTTTCTCTTTTCCAGGTGAACAATGTGTACAAAATTTTGATGAAAGAGTGGCTGATCCAGTATCATAATTTCCAACACAGACTTCGCCACCCTAAGCATCTTTGTGAAGATCTTGGTACAGGGACTCAGTGTCGAGCATGCATTCAAGTACATTTATTATCTTCCCCTTTATATAGAAAATGGATTATAAATTTTTATAACATATTTCAACCTTTTGTCTTAATTTTTGTCAGTATTAAACTTTGTTCATCAAATATAATATATTGAGTCCAGTGCTGTGAGAAATGAAGTATCAGGAGATTAATGTATGTCCTTTCTATGTTACTAATGAATAATGTAAACAAATAAAATTTTAGCGTATGCAGACTCCTAAAAGAATAGTTGTTTTCAGATTGTTTATACATTATGCTTGGTAGTGTTGGGTGTTATACTTGCATACCTCTTGGTCTCAGAAATATGCTTATTGAACATTTAGGAGTCATTCATTTAGAACATGTGCACAGAGGGGGTAGGTCTGTTTGCAATTTGCGTATGTGTGCATGAGGGGGGTAAGACCATTTAGTACATATGTGTCTAATGATATAAACTATATTATAGCTATGAGTAAAACCAGTTTGCCTTAGCCAACAACAAATGGCCTATAGTATCGGCAGACCTTCCAGTTTGTTTACACCCCAATACCAATTTTAAAAGTGAAAAGCATCAAGAAAATAAGTTATAAATACGTGCAGTACATCGTTTTTTATTGGCCAGTAAGAGTGTAGTATTCCATTCAATGTATTGCACTTGCATCTTAAGTGGGTGTGATCATGTATAAAAGCCAAAGTGTACTCACAGGGATGGGAGTAGGAAAAAGTACACCATTAAATATGGGAAGGTGGGTAGAAATTGGCAGTATTTTGTCATGCATTCTAAGTGGACTGCTCCTTACAAGTTTTCTTCTCAATGCAGTAGTGAAAGTTATATTCTGTCAGCCAGATTTTATATACATTTAGAATAAGAAAGGCACCAATCAGTCTTAATGTCATTGATGGCCAAGATTAAGTTCACTGTTAATTCTACTCGATGGATGTTGTCATTGCAATTTAATATATGTTGCACTTTTGAAACACAATGTTCTATTTTTAAATCATCAGGTTGAAGATCAGGATCACTAATGTTAAACATACTAGAGTTACTCATTTCACAACATTCTTGCAAGCAAGATAATAAATGTACACATGTTTAATTTTTAAAATGTATCGATATTATTTTGGCCAATATTTTAGAATCCCAAGAAGATAGTGTCATTTGATGCCGATTTCCAGCTGATGAGGAAACTTGCATCAGGATATACCACTTCTAAGCCCAAGCATGAAGGAAATTTCTTTTTGGACCAGATGGATGTGGATAAATTCATTGAAAATTATTCAAGTGGTGTAACCAAAAATGAAGTAGTAGGTATCATATAAAACATATATTTGCTTTGGTATTTGAAGAACCAAAAAAGTCAGTTTCTTCTCAAGTTTGTAATAAAGAGAAGAAGAACATTGAGAAAAATCTGCAATTTGTCATACAGTGATTTTTGATAATTTGCTTTGGGTAATATTCAAGTTTATTTTGATATAAAGTTGCTTACAAGTTGGTAACAATCAAAGTAGAACATATTGATGTGCTTTTTCTTTTTCCCTTTTAATTTGATTATGATGTGTGGAAGGCCTTGGTATGAATTCTTACACACATACATTGATCTTATAAATGCAAGTTCTTACTGTATTGCAGGACTGTAATGAATTTCAAGCAGGAAATGCACTTAGATCCAAACTCAAGAACAAAAAACTTGATGTTACAGCAGTCTTTGGATCAGCATGCCACCACGAGTTCCCATACCTTTTCTTCAACCTTAAACATGGTGAAAGGTAATGTTTCTAAATTTAATGGTTGGCCTGAAATGTTTCTTTTTGGGATTTTCTCATATGGAATATAAAAAAATATGCATTCTGGGATATCATGAGTTTTATTTTCATTGAGTAAGGTTGACAGTAACTTGATACTTTTTAAAGTATTTGAATCACTCAGAAAATAAGAAAGGTGCTAATTGAGCACTGAAGTCTGTTACTGTAACTACTTTTAATTACTGAGTTTGCATATTAGTTTGGCTGGTCAATAAAGATTTTTGTTTTAGAAAAGCATGTCCTGTGTTCACTGATGAATATTACATGAAAATCAGAGATGGATATATTTTTGCTTTCATACCATTGTTTCTTGCTAATAATAATGGAATAAAACTGTATGCTAAAGTTGAAAAGTATGAACTATTTTGTACAGACATAACAAGAATTGCACCTGATACTATACGAAGATCTTCGTCCGTATATCTACATGGATAATTTTTTGAAAATTTCATTTCCCTTTATTTATACCCTCTTTCCCAACCTTCTTTTTGTTACATGTAATATTTCAAATTGATGAAATTTCTTTCAAGGAAACATGTAGGTGTTGAATAATACATTGTTTGGACAAAATTGTAATCCTAAGTTAAATTGTATATCACAATATGGAATCATTATACTAAATATCAACAAATCTTTTGCACCTTTATGTCCTCTTTAAACATTTTTCTTCTTGAAAATGGAGAGCACTTGAGAGTATTCCACCTACCCTAAATGATTTCCTGTTACTATCCATGACACAGGAATACTTTATGCATATGAACTCATTCTCAGTTACCTAATTTTGGCCCATCTGAAAACCATACCTCATACTTTTGAAAATGAATAACCCAGAGATTTTAGCATCCCAGTTTATCTATATTCATTTATTTACAGAATTGGATACTCCGTTTTCCTTTTGGAAAAGGTAGTAGCGGAAAACAAGAATGTTGATATACATGTCATGTATGATATAGCTTGCTTGTTGGAAAGCCACTTGAAGGTATTGACCATCCTGTTCCATTAGAAAATTTCTCTTGTATAACTTTTCTGTTTTATGGATTTAAACAATACAACTCATTTCCTCATATATGAGAGGTAATACTTCCAAAAACATACCGTACATTGCTCATGTTATGATTGCAAATTGAATTTAAGCTTATGCAAGAAGTATCTCATTAAAGGGGCAACAATTTTCTTAAATCCTGAAATTTGCTAACAATAAACCTTCAATTAAATTGATAATATTGACTTTATTTCATTGGCTTTTTAAAACATTCAAAGATTTCCTAAATTGAAGTCATTTTAAGACATATCTTCAAAGAATTGTCATGTTTCATATCTATATATTTAGACACTCCAAAGCAATAATGCACAAATTTTGCAGTATCTTTATTTATTTTAGAAATATTAAATGTTGTTTAATATCATGCATACTTATGTAGATGCTTCAATTTTTTATTTATATAGATTTTGTAGTTTACTGCACTGAAACACGAAGGTGATATCTTGCAGAAGAAGGTAGAGTACAGCACCTGGCCAAAGGATACAGCAAGTTAGCTGATTCATTTGATCTGATTATGGGAAACAAACCTGCATCATTAAGTTTATTTACATTATTGAACCTTTCTTTCAGATGCATCTCTTCACTTGCATTATTCTTATGGCAAAAGTATGCAACTCACTGTTGTCTCTTTGCAACTACTGATACGAAGAATATTTCAATTTCTTTACGTCTTTATATATTTGTTTTAGAAAAATCAGTGGATGGATCTTCTGGATACAGTGAAACTTTCAATTCCAGCATTTCACCATTATGGTCACAAGATGTCATGTCAGGTTTGCATACTTTCCTATAATTTAAATTTCTAATGCATATTATGTTTTGATAAATGAATAAATTCATGTATACAACACTGCATTCTAATACCCAAAACTTGTTAACTGAACTATACTTGTATTTATTTATGTATTGTTAAACTTGTGAAGCTTGATTGTGTAATACAGAAATGCCAAAATCAGTTCATCATTTTATTTCAGATTCTGTACAATCCACGAAGAACCACTGGCTTGGGACTATCAGATGGAGAATGTGTTGAACATCTCCGGTCGTTTTGGGGGAAATTTTCCAACATTTCCAACGAAATTACTCCAGAAAATGGAATTTACCTCCTTGTGGATGGACTTGTCCATTACGGACAGAAGGTGACTCGCAAACAAGGTATTCAAATATTCCTTCATTGCAGTATTCTTTGTTTACAGAATGAGATAGCAAATTATATCTTAAACTATTCAACTTTTGTAAGATAATTAAGTATGTGGTAGTATCTTTTGTGCTTCTTTTGATTTATGGAGACTTTTTGAATTTTAGATTAGTCTGATAAATGTTCATGAAACCAAGTTATTATATTAATCACTATACATGTGTACAACTTAAATGGCCAATTTCTACAACATTAATGTTTGCTTTTTCTTCTAGTCATTATATTAATTTGCTGTTTCATGAGCTCTTTAGATATCTTGTTAGAGGTAAAGCACTCTCAGACAAGATTCT
Source organism: Megalonaias nervosa (assembly GCA_016617855.1). NCBI lineage: Eukaryota > Metazoa > Mollusca > Bivalvia > Unionida > Unionidae > Megalonaias > Megalonaias nervosa. The sequence goes on from JAECUM010006166.1 coordinate 75,226, forward strand.
CAGAACAGAAGACTTGAGACGAAAAAGCTCCCAGATGTTACAGGAAACACTTGGAACAATATCAGGTAATAATATCTTTAGTTTGTGTGTTGATGGTTTACTGCCGAGAATGAAAAATTCTAATATGTTAGGAGTTTGTTTTATAACATCTTGACTTTTATAATATTTGTTGTATTTTTTACAAATATTTTTGAATATGTCACTCAACAAATAGTTTCTTCATATTTTGTTTCTTCAATATTTACACAATCTTATAGTCAAATATGAATTCATTTTTCCATTTTAGGAGTTTCTGCTCATGATTCAGACAGTGGTCAGCAGCAGAGAAACAGCTGCATGCCACTACCAGCACTATTAGAAATGGGAACATGGTATGCCCATGAAGTTATCTTTAAGAATAATTTTTGTATGATATTTCCTCACAATAGCTAAAAAGGATCACTAACCATTCAGTATTTTCACTTGTACAGTATTAACAAGGCAGGTCTGTTATACACAATAATGATTATTGGGACTACCAATTACTGCTGCATTATTTGATGTTGTTAACAGCAGTCTTAACAAATTTGCAGGACAGTCTAATTCCTTACCATTATGCATTTTAACATGCACACTTATTGTTTGCTTATGTTATGTCAGTCTCCTGTTGTTATGATAAGTAAACTGTGGTTTAAGTTCATCAGAAAAGAATAATTTTCCTGTCCATTATATGTCTTTGTAAATAAAGATAGCCTAACTGTAATAATAACTGAGATTTGTTCTTCTGTTCATTGCATCAGACATAGTGGCAGTGTAAAATTGATGTTGTAGACATCCATTCACTTTGTGCATATGCACTATTTGACCCAAATAAGGTATATATTGATTTTGCAGTTGTTTGTTTAAAGAAGTAGAACTTTCATATTTTAAAGTAATATTTTCATTACTACACAAAAAACAGCTTCAGTATATGAAATATATGTTAACTAACTTTATATCCTTGGCCAAAGAAATGAAAGAATTTATATTTGTGTGTTTTGAAATCAAGGCATATAAATACCTTGCCATAAATTTTAACTAATATGTCCTAATTATTTATTTTCAGAATCAGTTCACTCCATCAGAGACCTATGCAGTTAACTCAAAAAAGTACTTCCATTTCAGGTAATTTTTGCATTTCCTGCCAAGTTTAGCAATGTGAAAAATAATATTTGTTTACCCAACAAGTGCCCTTTTGCCATAACTGAGAAAGAACTTATATTCCATGAAAACTTTGTATTCCTTTTATTATTAGACTGCCTTCAGATTTGAAATATTTTTAAGATTTAAATTTGTAGGCTAGACTATTTGCAGAATTCATAAGAAATATGCAGGGGGGTCTTCTCATTAATTGTACTCATTGTATCAGTGTATTTCATTATGTGATTTGCCTCTCTGTAAATGTTGAAATTCAGATTATTATCTTGGTGGTAGTTTAACATCTTAAATGACTTATGTTGCATATATTTACATGTAAATGCATTATTTCGATTTACTCAAATGAATTGTGCAGATATGTCCTTAAACAGAGTATATTTTGTATAATACCTCTTTTCAGTCAAGCATTGCTTGTAGTTGTAGACCCAGAGGTGAAGGAAGACATGAAGAAGAAAATATCTAGGTAACTTCTTTTTCTCTTTTGACTGTTTATTATCACCCTTGTCAATGTACCACATGGATGGAATGCAGTATATTTTGGGAATGAAATTGGTTCATGTACATTAATTTTTATTAATGTGGCATTACAGACGTGCAGAAAAGTTAGTTATTTTCACATTTGCTTTTTAATCCTGATTTCTCAGTGTCACAATGGTGACAAATAATTGGCATTAAACACATGGCCCTGATTGTGCTCTACATGATTCTAAATAAATTGTGCAATGATGGTAATATGTTTTTAAAGCATTCATTCATGTGACTTCATTTATAGTAGTAGATTTGTTAGTGAACTTCTTTTTGAATAATTGATCTGTAAATGATCATGATTTTTTTTGTTCCACCTAATCTTCACATTTACTAAATCTTGTGATTATGAAGTTTTGGAATACATTGCTATATCTTACAAAATGAATGGAGTAAGTGTGTGTGTTTATTTCAGGACGGAACAGGATCTGAAACAGTATGAGACAGCCTTTAAGACACAAAGGTGGTCATTAGGAATGGAAGCCTTCAGAAGAGATATAGATTCTGCAAAGAAGAAAAAATTGCATACCATGATCGAAAAAATGCAAAAAATGATGGCAGAAAGTCTTTCCTGTTGGAAATGATGAAGAAATATGCTAGTAAGTTTTGGTAAACAAGAAACATATGGACTAAATGTCATTGAAAACAGGATTGGCATATTTAAATAATTATCATATTGGTTGGTAAATGTGGAAGGAACCCTGACTTGGGTAGGATTATATTCTACATGGCTCTACCAAAGGTAAAGCAATATGCAGGTAAGGCCTTTTCGATGAAGCTATCATATTATATCAATTTACTTTATGAATTTTGACAACTGAAAATTTCTGACCCATTGGAAAGTTTTCTGTTATAGAAGATTGACCAGTCACAATAGAAGTGTCTGTTCAGTTACATCATATTACTGATCCAGTTACATCTTGTTAATTATCCAGTTATATCTTATTGATAATAAACAAGTTAGATTTAATAAATGTGATTCAGCTCTTGTTTTATTTTCTTTTAGGTGGACAAGCTGTGGCAATCAGGGTAGGAAAACTGTTGAAAAAAGTTTATGCCACATTGAAGCAAATGCTTACAGTGTACATCTTGGAGGAAGGACCAAAGTCACCCAACCCAGAGAGATTAGATTTTGATACTTTAAAAGTTATCACAACAGGTCCAGAAGTTGCTGATGAAGTTAAAAGAGTTTTGATTGATTTACTTGAAACAATTGATAGGTGTGAGGAAGAGATTGATATGATAAAAACAGAGATGAATTGCACAATTCAATATTACCAGAAGCAGCATGAGTCAGTGTTTAAGGTATTTAACAATTCTGTAAATAGAGTAGATCAGTCAGTTCTTTTGTCTGAGGGTCTTAATATTGAGAAAAAAAAATGGCATACCTGAGAGAAATGTTCAAAGGAAAAATTGAGATTGAACATATTCCCCTGAACTTCCACACAATTATTCAACTGACTGAGCCTTATTTGGGAGGAGACATTGATGAAATTATTCTTCATTTGGCATCTGATGAAATAAAACAGAAGAAGCTGATGAGGAAGAATTAGAAGATGAAGTTTAAGCTTTAGAATAAGATGAGGACTAAATTTTGAACACTTATTATGTAATATTCTTGACACTGTTGCATAATCATTAGTTAGAAGAGCAAAAGTTTCCTTGAAGATAATTTAATTTAGTTGTGCAATTTATTTCTGTTTGTATAATATCTATTGACATGGTATGAACAGTAAATTTGAAGATTACTGTTTTGTTATATTTATTGGTCCTGATTGATTCAGAGACACAGATGTTATCATATACAGTAGAACTTGTCATGAGCGACCTCTGCTATAAGCAACCACCTGTCATGTACGACCACAATTGTAATGCACGGATCGATTTTATTATATAAACGCTCTGCTATGAGCGACCACCTGCTGAACGCGACCAGCGACCGCTATTTCTTGGCAAAATATGCATTTCGACACTGCTATGAACGACCGCATCACAAAAAAACGAGGATAAACTCCACCAACCTTTATTTAATCCCTGTAAGAACGACCGCTCATACCGTTCTAAATATAAAAAAAAAATATAAAAATAATAAAAAATAGGCTGGCTACCGATCTCTGAATTTTTTCCGCTAGGCTTATAGTAATTTATAGTTTCTGTCATAAACCAGACTAAAGTATATGTAGATTATTTCCTAGCCTGGTTCCCTGCTTCGTATGCTCCCTGTGTTGTTCTCCGTTATTCGTATAGGGGTGAGGAACGCAGAAAGCATACAGAGCAGGGAACCAGACTAATTATTCCCGCACTTAACTTGCTTCCCGGCCGTTGTAGGACCTGGCATCCCTATGACGACTGTATCGCGAAAACAGACAGACACCAGTGACCTTTATGTAATCAATTATTACAACAACCGCTTGATTAATATAGATTGTTCTGATCAAAAACAAACATAAAAGGAATATTAATAAAAAGGACTGTTGCTACTGGTGATAGATGCTACAGTCCGTAAACCAGGCTAATGTACATGTCATGAAATGTCGTTGAAGTGCCCAAGTTGACAAAGTGGCCGCGTATATTGTTTGTCTCGAGTTAATCGGTATTGCCGGGGGTGAATAAGGTCATTGTCTATTAAACCAGCAAGAGAGAATCGTTTGCGGGATTTGATTGATAGTGCTCAAGACTTGTGATGTTTGTTTCCCTCCCCCCCCCAATGTTAAGTGATGACATCCTAATCACAAAGCAGTCGTATATTCAAGTTGCTGCGACCAGGTTACACACTTTGCTTACAGAGTTAATCCCTGTGTGTCATCTTTTAATGAAGCTGTTGACTTTTGTCACTGAGTAAATGGTCCTGTTTCTGGATGAGATAATTTTTTTTTTTTTTTATTAATTGTTAGATATGCAATGCACATGCATAGATTTTTCATATTTTCCCACAACCACCGTCTTTACATTCGATATTACAACTGAGCACTAATAATTTTAACACCTAGAATTTTAATAACAATGGAGGAACCTCCAACTAAAAAGAGACAAATTTTAAGGCTGGAGAAAATTATTGTAACTGAGAGAAGTGAAAAAGTGCAGACCACTCGCAAAAAAGTGGTTTAAACGTTGGTAAAACAAATTTAGATTGTTATAAAGGAAAACGAGTAATTCAGAAACAATTTCATATGCTAAAATATGTGATCTTCAAATGTAAATGTGATTTCATGTTTAATGATAGAAGTATATATTTATTACAATATAATTTTGTTTTAGATGAATGCATACAATATTTTAGTAACAACTACTAATAAAGAATAGAATATATGTACAGTGATTGTGGTCATTTTTCTTGAAATTGTTCTGAAACTGGACCTTGGAAACGTATTTTTGTACAAACCTGCTATGAAAGACCACCTGTCTTGAGAGACCGCTTTTTGTTGGCAGAAGGGGCGGTCTCTCATAACAGGTTTTACTGTATAATTGGTTAATGCATCAATAGTTTACCTCAGTGTAAAAGTTTTACATATGATCATTAACCCTGATTCCATTGAAGGATTGTTTCATATTTGGTGTTTAGTGTTGGTAACCATACATTACCATGTTCATGCATCTAATCACTTCAATCCCCTCTACTGTATAATTAGTGCAGTTTAAAAATTGTGTTGCTTTGTTTTGATCATACAGTTATTGAAATGTAATGAATTTGGAGGACAAGTGGTCATTGAAACTGTAAATAAAACTTGTGTACTGGACTACTTGAATTAGTAGAAAACACCATTTGATCTTGGTAATAATGGTAAAAGGCACACATCAACTTTGCTTTAAGGAATATCTGTGTGTTACTGTAATAAACGAAACCATACACACATAGGCATATGGAAAATGTTCATCCTTCATGGACTTGATTTGCTTTGAGCTTTCTACATTCATGTTACATATCTAATGCAAAACTATCATATTTAACTAACTTTAGCCATCTTGGATGGAATAAATTTTCTGTTTAATCATTGAAACAGGCAAGGCAGGTTTGATTTTATGCTGTTCACAATAAATTGTCAAACATGTTTGTTTTGTTTTGTATATAACACAAACATATGGTTATAAAATATTTTTAATTAACTGACTTGTTGATGTATTATTTCTCTGTTTTGAAACAAACTTTTAATTTACATGTCTTATTCCCGAGTGGTCTAAAGCACTCACCATTATAGATCACTGCCATCTCACCTATGTCTGCATTGGTTCGAGTCTTGGGCTCAGCCAATGTGGGTATCTGAGAAAGCTTGCCATTAGCTTCCCATGGGTCAGCGGTTCTTTTCGGGGTTTTCCCCAGTTCTTCCTCCACCATTTATACTGGCCGCCATCTATAGCCTATCTTGTGCTGAAAAATGGCGTTAAGCCCTATAACAACAAGAAGAAGAAGTCTTATTATGTTCTCTCACTCTTTCATGACATGCCATAATGACAAACAGTTTCAACAATTTGTATTAAGTAACAATAGTGATCACATAAAATTCAATCACAAGATTTAAAACTATTCACAGGAGTAACATTAAAGTCCATGTAACAAACAAATTCAAAGAATTATCATGTGCAATGTTTCTACTTTACTAAATACTTATATGCAGTAATGTACATTTTCAAATATGGTTGTTTTAAGTTAATAACCATTATGAGTACAACATTTCCTACCCCATGAACATGACGCACAATGTGAGTATTTTGGTCAGAGATGGTAAGTAGATTATTGTGTCATTAAGAAAAATTGCGTCTACATTAAACACTCATTAATGTTCAAATACACTTACACATACTGAATTGTGAAAACTAGATTTCCCTCAATACAAAAATTTCCTCCAAAACAAATATGGGAGACATTATAAAATATATGTCTGACATCAAACATAGCACGGAATAAAACTCGTCAATCATACTGAACATTCTTTGGCAAAACAATGTACTGAATATAGTCTCAAAATACCCATTTACAAAATTAACTCGATTTACATGCGCAGTTTACAGTATTCAAATAATCTAAACAAATGATGTGAAATTAAAATGTTTTACATGTACACATGCAACAAGAGAATGACATGTACCAATAAATCCTTGCACTTAGTTCGGGAATTGCTATAGATCTGTTAGAAATGAGCCTATGGTGCGAAGATTTATGATTTCTCACAACATTTATTCCAACAACTCATATTTACCTTTGATAACTGTTTCAAATATAACTCCAAAAAGGTAATAATACTTGTATATCTGGCTTTATGCTGAAGCAGGCGTCCTAAACAGTGGCTGATGCTCTACTGCTCACAAGGATTTTAGACCAATCAAGACCTTTTTTTCGTTTTGACTCCTGAGTGTTCAAATAAGCTGGCATATATATTTGATTATTATCCTTTTCATATATAACCAACCAGACATTATAGGAAGCCTTGCAGTGAAAAACACCATATCAATACAACCATCAGTTTCTCCCAAGTGGTGATTAAAAGATTTTCATGCTGACCAGCAATATCATGTCAGATTGTAAACATTTTCATTTAGGTCCAATTGCAAAAGCCAGAATTATTTTTTGTCAAAAAATCCTGGCACCCATCCCACTCACTCCAGCCCAAATAGTCTGACCTTTACATGTTATGTAAGTGCCTTTTTGTTTCGGATCAACTAGATAACACTAGGAATCTTTTAGTGGAAACCACTTGGCCTCGTATCGTTGTTTATACATTGTACTTGTCATACATATACTATATCGATAATAGTATATGTATGACAGGTATGGTGTGTAAGCAAAGATACGAGCCGCTGTGGTGAAAACTCCATGTCGATATGTCATCTTAATAGTGGTAGTGAAAAGTTTTTTTCTAACTGGCCGCAATGTTGGACGTCCGAGACATTTTCATTCAGAACCGCCGATAACTTTGGATGAACATGTCTCTTAAATTTTTCAATGACAATCATCACAGTAGTTTTGGAGGAGTATAGACAACAAACTTGCGCTAATGACCGATTAACGAAAGATCATGTGTAAGATAGCATGATCTAGGACTAACAGTCTTGGAGCTTAAAATTCCGGATCGGATAGGTCCAGTTACTGAAAGTTATTCATAGTTGCATGACAGAATTTTATTCATTTAAAAAA
>JAECUM010006168.1:0-36404 GCA_016617855.1 Megalonaias nervosa
AAATATGATATAGTCAAATCCAGATACTGGTTTATCCACGTTTAATCTGGAGTTTCATATTAGATTCAGTGGAGTTGGTTAGGCAATAAGACTAACTTTACAGGAGTGTCTCAGATTTTTTAAACTGCCCATATTTTTAATGCAAACATGTTTTCATAATCAAGCTGTTGCTTATAGTATTTTCTATAAATGGCATCCAACAAATGGAAACATTTGAAAGGCAAAAGAGATAATTAACCTCTTATAATGCTAGACAGAAGTATGAAAAGGAATATTAACATTCTTGGAAAAAAGACATGGAAGTTTTGGACATGTCTTGTTGATTTGAGGATGCCTTGTTGTAAGAGAGATGATTGCCACATGAAATTGAACCAACCCCCAACCCCCCCAAACCCCAAAGATAATGTTAAGTTAAAACCCCAAAGATAATGTTAAGTTAAGTGATTTAGCAAGAAACTATTGAACTTTGTGGGGTTTTGAACTGCAGTTCTAAAAATTGTACTTGGGGTCATTAAGGTCTAAGTGTGCCTTACAGACGTTTTTATTGAACACACTATTTGCCTTTGCTGCATCAGTCTCAGGTAATAGTCCTTGTTAAATGCATGTTTTCCAAGTCAACAACGTAAGTTATTTCATTATACCTTGATGAAAATATCTCTGACTTACAAATAAATTGCCTTACTGTAAAGGTTTGTTTAGGTTTAGCAGATCTGCTATAGGAAGGAGCTGACCCTTTCTGGTTGTAATCAGCCTTCAACTTTAGAAAGTTTCATAATTACATTATTACATTAATTACAGTCTAGTTCAAAAATATTTAATCTTTTCATGCTTTATAACTTTCAAATTATACTTTCCTCCCTATGCACAAACATTTGCAATTTGTAACAATATCATGTATGGCTAGTACAATGTTAAATCATGCAATTTTTATATGATGCAGCAGGCTAGTGTACATCATAACATGCATTTGCTTGATATGGATTCATGTGCAGTTGAAAAAAAACATACAAATATATACATCATGGATCGTACTCACCACTGTAACATCTGCAATGAAATAAATGGAGATACATCCATGGTGACAAAACTCTCCGAATCTGAAATGTGTTCTGTAAGTTGAGTTAACATCTTAACATCTTTTGTAAATAATTGCATCAGGATCTGATAGTAAATATTTGCATCTGGATCAGATAGTAAATAATTGCATCAGGATCTGATAGTAAATAATTGATGAAGAGTAGGAGGAGGATTTTGCTGGTTTTCTCAAAGGGATCTCAGGCATCTTCAGAAGATATTTCAAAATTTCAATTAAAGGGATGTGTTTAAATTGTTTTTAGCAGAGTGTTGTCAGCATTTGCATGAAAAACATGCTCAGAATTTGTGTCTGGCATAATTTTCAGTACTGCTCCAGGATTAATGTGGAAAAGGAAGCAGAACTGAACTGTTTTAGCTCTACTTAACATTTCGCCTCAAATGTAAGAATGTTTGAAAGTGAAGGAATGGATTCACTAACTTAACCAGAATGCACCTAAAATACAACATAAGAGGTGTGTGATGACAAGGTTGCAATGATATTCTAATTTTCCTTCAGGAGCTTGGAAATCTGCTGGTAGACCGTGGTCGTGAGTTTGGTGTAACAACTGGCAGGAGACGGAGAGTCGGCTGGCTAGATATTGTTATGCTTAGATACTCCAATATGATCAATGGCTTCACTGCGTAAGTGCTCAACTCCATTTGTTAATATACATTCACCATTTATGTCTTGCTGGCTCTGGTGTGGGTGCTGTTCATTTAATATATCGTATATACTGGTGTGGGGTATGAAATTCCCAAACAAGGATCAAAATTTGTAAGCGGGAACAAGACTTTGTTGAATTCCTAGCAATAAATTCTGATTCCAAAGGTAGGTTTTCTTACCTACACAACACACCACAATTTTTGCCTCACAAGCCCCAACTTTTTGACCCCTATGGGGTGGTGGTGATGTAGGCACTGGATGCAAGTAACTGCATATTTTGTACCATAGCTTAAAACACAGCTGTACGTATAGGACAATTAATTACAGCAATCATGAAAATTACAATCTGATAATTTACCTCACTCCAACCCTCTCAGTGTCTTATTTCTTTGAATTTTATTCATTTACATCAGATAGGGGTGATGTGAATTTATGTTTTAAATCAAAATATACTGTAAGCAGTATTGGAAATTACCAGTACTCTCTGGATGCAGTTTATCAGTGTTGCACATGGAGTACAGGCTCATGGGTTTCCCCACAATTTTTTTTGTCCATGTCCTTTTCCTGATGCATCATGTTCTTCAGTTTAACAAAGTCCCTCTCGAACAGTTTTCAGTCATATATAGTCCACGAATCACATCGATAAATCCCCTTTCACTTAATATTTGGTGCAAAGGGGTATTTTTTCTTTTCATCGTAGACTGGTCTGCAGTCTAAGTTTATATGAAACTATAATGAATCTGTAATTTAATCCTGGAATTCTGTCAGGAAACCCTTGAAAATGAAATTTGATGCAAAAACAGACATTACTATCTCAAATGAGACTTTTGTGATTTTTGGTAACCTTGGTTTTGCCTGGACGTGTCTTTTTGCCCATACACATGCCCGGATGGGACAGTGACAAGCAAGACAAAATTTAAAGCATCATGGCTCAAAAATCAAGAATATAAGGAGTGACTAAAGAAAGATGCAGACATTTATTTGGCTTATGGCAAATTATAGTGTGATATCTGTGGTTGAAATTGCTTTGAAATCACACACACAAAAGGTGCTAAAGTTTAAGTGGCAGTCAAAGGTGTGCATTTGGAAGTTGTGGATGTTGCATTGGTTTTTTTTTGGAACATGTCCCTAAGCCATCTTGGATTCTCAAAAGCCTGTCAACATAAGTTGCGAACTTGACAACCTGAAGTGGACTTCCTTTCAGTTGATGACATCGTTTGTATCGAAAGAAGACACTTTGCGGGCTGATAATATTTGAACTCCACACATAGTTTCAGAGCATAATAGTTAATTGTCTAACATTTGAATAAGAAACTGTTTGCCAGGATGTTCCACATCGCAACATCGCATTAAAATTTTTTATGTGGAGATAGAAATACTTCATTTCACCCATTTCATTCTTGAAAAAGACTTGAATTTTGCCAAAAGATGCTGCTGTGGATCCTGTATATAGTGGGATTGGTGATGGATGTTAGGCCTGAATGTTTAGATGCCAGTGCCCCTGTGATTAATGTGATGCTCCCATGTTTGCTGGCAGTAATATTGTTCAGTGGTCCATAGGTATTGACATGTATCAAGTGAAGTACAGTGAGATGTTCATTTAATCCAGCATACCTTTCTGAATTGTCTCCCTTTGTTTGGTTGGCTACAACACTTCGCAAATATTGACACCCATATATCCAAGTCTTTTGTCCTCTTTGTAAACTTCAATAATTTCCACCCCAATGGCATACAATTTTCAAACATGCATTGAACTGGTTCGAAAATTTTTTGATAAAAAAAATCCTGTGTCCGTTTAAGAATAATCAGTCCAACACTTTTTCCAAAAATACATGTACATGTGGTCAGAGAAACAACTGTTTCATATATGAAAATGTATAACAAATGATTGTAAATGTTGCCATTGATGTGAAGACAATATACCTGTATCTTGTGTACACATTGTCATTTGCTTTTTCCTTTTCAGGATTGCTGTCACTAAACTGGATATTTTGGATGTATTTGAGGAAATAAAGATAGGAGTGGCTTACATGATTGATGGGCTGAGAATGGAAAACAGCTTCCCTGGTAAAGAGTGCTGCAGTTTAATCTCATTTTTCATACTTGTTGATAAGTTTGATCCAGCTGCATAGATCCAGATAATGTGATAGCAGGTCACAGTCTGTTTTTTTACAGTTATAACTGACTTGTAGTTAAGTATATGTGGAAACATAGGAGCAATAAAATGCAAGTTTTAAGTTTTAAGTCTAAACTTGATATATTTTTATTGCTGATTGAAGAGGTCATAGCTACTTGTGCAACATTTTTGTCAATATCTCTGATTTTGGTAGCATTTGATATTTGTGGTGGACAAAAAACCTAGAGGGAAGCACTGACTTTGAAGGCACTATTCTTGAGACAGTTGGCATTTATTGCGTCCTAATGGTAGTCTCAAAGAAAATAGTTATATTTGTCCTCTAAATTTTCATGACATTTGATGGCAGCGAAAGAATGCTGCCAGCAATCAGTTGAAAGCAGCATCTAAACCTACACAAAAAATGTTTACCAAATTTCAGCCTCTAGGCTTTTGCAAGGGATGACAGAGCAAATGGGTGAGATTAGCACAGTTACAAAAAAATGATTGGTTGGCCTTGTGAACATTCTAGATGCCGAATTTCTGACCAAATTTGGTATGTAAGCTTGCATTATCTTCACATTTGTTACATGCCACTTCCATAGACAATTGCTTTGTCTTGGGGGACAAATTGTACACATTTGTCACATAACACTTGCTTAGTCCATCATCATGGAAGATACATTGTACACATTTGTCACATAACACTTGCTTAGTCCATCAGCATGGAAGATAAATTGTACACATTTGTCACGTGACACTCACTTAGACCATAACGGAAGATAAATTGTACTCTGGAGCAAATCACACTTACAGTTAAATGCTTCCAGGCCAAGTGAGGGTATCATATGCCCATCATCCATAGTGTATTATCCAGGATTGCTATTTTCAGCACAACCTGCCTGACCAGTTTCAACCAAACTTTGTACACAGCATTTAGGTATAATGTCCACTGAGGCATGTGCAAATTATATTGATCTGCCATCAAGCATGGATGCCATTACTAAAATGGGAAAATCCTTGAAAAGACTTTTCCAAAACCACTGAACAGATTTTGAACAAAATTTGACAGAAAGTATCCTGTCAGACAAACCTTTTATATTTGTGCAAACAGTGCTGATCATCCACCAAACATGGCGGCTATTGCTTAAAAACCTTCTAAATAACTGCCTAACAGAATTGACAGAATTTGACAAAGTCCTAATTTGAACACCTTAGAGATTTATACAAAAGATTCCATTCTACCACCAGATATGGCAGCAGTTATTACTAAAAGTAGAAAAGTAGCAAATTATCTGAACAACTTTGCATAAAACTAAATGCTGGACAGAATATGACCAACTTCGGCACAGAGCTTCCTTGCATAGAGGACTTAGAATAGTGGACAAATGATGCTTATGTGATTGTTTTATAGCGAATCAACAGCACCAGAGAAATTTCTGCAAAATGCATCCTACTGATACAGATTTCAAGGCCACCTGCTCCTTCACTTTGCCATAAGCGGGTACTCACCAGTTATTATGTACTTTTGAGAGAGTGACGTATGTAAGGTGAAGTTGCTCGCATATGAAACATATATAGTGGAGAGACTGTTGGCATACCTTTATGCTTCTTTGATGTAATATGGCTGACATTTCTTTGGATATTATACTTATGGAAATTTTACATGATCTAACACACTGCTAACTAAAGTGACTGCTCCCTTGTGCTAAAAAAATATCAGCCTGAATTAGTCTAAAGAACACTAACTTTAGCACCTGTTAAAACGGAAAATGAATTTTGCCCAACTAGACAAAACTAGCTTCTGAAAGTGCAATGGATGAATTACCAAATATATAAAATGTTAAAAAAAAGTTACTGGCTCTGTTTTTTTTTTTGTTGTTTTTTTTTTTACAATTTACCTCTGAAGTCCAGGAAGTGAAAATGACCAAGTGGAGCTAGCAGTTTTTTGAAAGGTGCACATCTGGAGAGAGGCCAAGCTGTATACTCTATAACCCATATTACACCCATCAGTCATACACCAAAACAAAGGGAATTAAAGGTACTTTGAACAGTACCAACGATTTACAAGGTCTTTTTTAAATAGCCAGTACAAACAGTGAGAAACCTGGGGAAATTCTTTGTCCTTAAAATTCCAAACACTTTGCAAAATATAAAACTGTAGAGCGCCACCTTAACACAAATATGAAAATGTATGCAATTATTTTTCTTATTTTCATATTATGTATGATATTCTGAACAAAGTGGTACATTAACATTGATTTTATCCATGAAAATAAGCTTATTATGTTTATTTTGCTTTTGTTTACATAACATGCCTTTAGGCAATATTGTGTGAGAAGTGACCTTAATTATGGGGAAATTAAAAGTCTTAGAATATAGGAATGAAGTCAACTTAATTTTAAAATATTAAGTAGAAGAAATATATAGTGAAAATGTTTCTTTTGAACTTGCAACTTGCAGTGAAATTTAAAAATAAATGATCAAGCAAATTCACTTTCTTCCATATTAAACAATAAGCAAATATTTTAACCTTTGACCTTCATGAACTGCATCTGTTCCATCCCTTTTCAAACTGTAAAATAGTGGGGCCCCGAGTGGCCAAGTGGTCTAAAACGCTCGCCATTACGGATCACTGCCATCTCACCTCTGTCTGCGTGAGTTCAAGTCTCAGACTTGGCTAATGTGGGCACGTGAGAAAGCCTGCCAGTAGCTTCTTGTGGGTCGGTGGTTCTTCCCCGGGTTTTCCAGGGTTCTTCCTCCACCAATTATACTGGCCGCCATGTATAGCCTATCTTGTGCTGAAAAATGGCGTTAAACCCTACAACAACAACAACAAACTGTAAAATTTGTTGGTGACATCTCGGGAATAATTCTGGAAAGTTTCGTGTTCCAGTCTTTTAGCATAACATAGGTTGCTATGTTTACAAAATGTAATGTGCATTTTTAAATTAGTTCCCTTTTGATCCGGGGTGGGTGGGATGCTGGTCTTGTGTGAGACTCTGACGCTAATAAATATTGGGGGGTGGGGGGTGGAATACAGGAGAATTATTCAAAAGGACTGTTTTGATGCTTGCAACTTAAATTTTTCAGCCATACAATCAAAATTAAATCATACAATAATAATACCTATGTGCTCTTTAAGAAGCACACCAGTTATTATGTACTTTTGAGAGAGTGATGTATGTAACATCAAGTTGTTTGCATTTGAAACATGCACAGTGGAGAGAATGTTGGCATACCTCTATGCTACTTTGATGTAATGTGGCTGACATTTCTTTGGATATTGTACTTGTTGAAATTTTTACATGATCTAAGCACACTGCCAGCTAAAATGACTGCTGCCTTGTGCTAAAAAAATCAGCCTGAATTAGTCTAAAGTACACTATCTTTAGCACCTGTTAAGACAGAGAAATGAATTTTGCTCAACTAGACAATACCACCTTCTGAAAGTGCAATAAATGAATTACCAGATATATAAAAAGTGAAAAAAACGTCCGCTCTTTTTTTTTTTACAATTCACCTTTGAAGTCCAGGAAGTGAAAATGACCAAGTAGAGCTAGCAGTTTTTTGAAAGGTGCACATCTGGAGTAAGGCCAAGATGTATAATCTATAACTGATATTACACACATCAATCATAAAAGGAATCAAAGATTCTTTGATCAATACCTAAGATAAACAAGGTCTTTTTTTAAATAGCCAGTCCAAACAGTGAGGAAACCTGGGCAAATTCTTTTCTTTAAAATTCTAACCCTATGCAAAATACGAAACTTTAGAGCGCCACCTAAGGCACATGTCAGCCACTCAAGTAACCTCGAACCAACTTGGACCTGTTGTTTGTGGATATCAGCCATTTCATGAAGAATGCTTTTTGAATTCGATTGAAAGCAGCATTAAAGCCTAAACAGAAAAAAAAAACGATTTCTTAGTTCGGCATGTTGGCTTTTGCATAGCAAAATTTGGTTGGGAGGTTTTTGAGAGATGCTGCTTGAATCTCTTGACAGGAGAGAGTGCCCCCATCATCACCAAAACGTAGATGGCTGTAGGGTATAATAATTGAATAGTGTTTTTGTAATGCTTGAATATTCATCATTTTCCTCTCCAATAGCACCCTTCAAATTAATCATGTCCTTCATTTTCTGACTCACTATTTTGCACATTCAGTGCACCGCTGACTTGAAAGTAATCTGGTTTTAAGTCTTCCAAGGTTCCATGTCATTTTGTATGGAGAGAGGGTATTATGATAAAATTACTATCCAACTTGTTTCTTTTTTTCACTACAAGTTATTTGTCTTTTTTTATTCTCAAAGCATATCAAAATTATAATGTGCACATTACATGCTGTAGTATCACTAATTTTCAGGGTGTACCAGTTCTCGTTATCTTTCTTGCACTGAAACGTGAATTTAAAGACCCAGTGACAAATTTGCCAAATACGATGACCCACCCCCACCCATTTTCTTGCAGTGTTTCATTCCTAGAAATCAACAAAGCTGTTTAATAACTCGATATCGTTTCTCAAATCTGGCAAAACAAATTAGCTTGTTTTATTTTAACCCTTAAAAAATCCAAATCAAAGTGCATTTTATTTTGTTTCTATGCACATGTATGTGTACGATATCTGATGGGTGTAATTTTCCGTCCCTGTCTTGAATCAAGATGTTGTCACGTAAGGGTGGAGAGAAACAAGAAAAAGCACAAGGTCTTCAGACACTAGTATTACTGAAAATAAAGAAATTCATAAATTGTACCAGTATATGAAAATTTAGTGCTTATTCAAATTGATTCTTCATTCAAGTAAAACTGTTGTACAAAAAATTTTAAATCCTCATGAAGGCATGTTATTTTATCCATGTATGCTTAATTCCAATGGACCACATGACTGAAGTACTAGAACTATTTCTTGAAACATAATTATTACTGAAAGATTGAAAATATGCACTAATTACTGCAGAGCATTGAAGTTCACACATCACTGATTTTTGGACAGAATCACTGAATCAATATCATGTTAACAAGGTCTGCTGGTACACACACGTTTGTCACGTAAATAACCCTCAAATTGTTGAATTAAACAAGTCCAGTATTCTCAGAGCCATATATCTGGTTTTTCACAAAGTGTCATGCAAGTTGTAATTGTCCATTCAGCATGAACGGCTTAATTTTAATAATAAAGTTTTAAGTAAAGTCTGTTGAATGAAGTTGGTTGGTACATGAGTTGCCAAGGTTCCCACGCTACTGGGAAATCGGGGGAAAAAGTAAGGAGAAATGATAATTTTTTCCAGACCGTGAAAAGTCCTTGAATTTTGCAACTATTGATGAAAGTTTGGGAAAACCCAGGAATTTTCCGCCACCACTTGATGCCTGAAACAATTACGTAATGGAGTCCGAACTGAACTGATCACAAGTTAAATTTATCGAGATCTAACCAGAATATTATGAGGATGCAGTATGGATCATTTGGGTGCTTGCCATTAACATATTGTTTGAGACGATCCAAATGAACGTTGGATTAAATTCATCTAGTAGACTTATTTTTCTTCACAGACAGCTTGATATCTGTATGTTTCCTGACAGGGAAGGTATAAAAACCAGTCTAGTATCACAAGAGGCCAACATGGTGGCAGCAAAGTGTAGCCACTTAGTAGATGGCCTAGCAAATGTTAAATCGAGTCATATCTGCATGAAATCAATGTGAAAATTATTTATTTTCTCAGAAATTGCTAGTGTTAAAATAGTTACGTCTTTAATCTGCTGAAAGACAAAATAAAACTACGGTGTGCAATTTTCATTGCTATATAGTCGCACAAGTATACAAATCTCACACCCGACATTTTCAAATGTTTTAGAAAAAAAAGAAAAAAAATGTTAAATGTAAGTTGTATACTGGTTGTAATAAAATACAAAAATGAAAGAACACAAAATTTTCTATATTTATTCTGAGAACAACTTCTGGAGTTTGTTGTACTATGTGACTACCATGTGGACATGTGCTCTCTGCTTGATGAATCAGACTGCCCGATTGCTGCAAAACTGACAGGTTTCTTGTTGTTCTTGAAACAAATATGTTGAAAATTATGTTCTTTGTGGTTTTTACAAAAGGTATCCGACTTTTATTTAATATAATTGAATTTTTGTATAACAGCATTAAAAAGGAGTTTGTTGTTGATATCGTGAGACTTTTGGACTTCCGATATTGTCGTTGGAGATTTGTGAGGTCATGTGACTAGTAAAGTAAATGGCGAGTACCGGGTCAGGTTTCATCTGTGTTGTAGTTTCGTCTAGTCTGTCAGTGGATAAAAGATATAATGATTATAATACTTGTTATACTTGCCATTTTTGAGAAAATAAATTATTTTCCTATCGATTTGATGCAGGTATGAGTCAATATAAAATAGCTTAAATTTGCTAGGCCTGCTGGTAAGTGGCTACCATATGCCGTTATCACACGGTGGTGGCAAATTCCAAATTTTCAATATGCAAGCTCTGACCTCGCACCCTAACACAGAAGTCGTGATGCGAAAAATGGGGTTGGTATCTTCATAGGAAACCCGGATTTTAAAATGGACTGCTATTCATTTTAAGCTAAATTTGTTGTCCAAAATGTCGACTCTCTGAGCTGAACTTTGGTGCAAAACTATTACGAAGTGACATACAGCTTGAAGCATTGGTTTCAGAATGCCAGAGAAATGGAAAATTGTCGTCCCTATTATTATATATTCAAAAATGATACGAGCCCCTGTATCAATACAGGTTTGGGGACTGGTTTATCAAATTACAAGAAGACAATTTGATTTTAAAGAAAATTCAGTTGTTTATACAGCAATTATAATTTTTGAAGATTTCTGTCAAAATTTAAATGAACCCTTTTGTAAATGTTTTTAAATGATAAATGTTTAACCAAATCGTCTTAAGGAGGTTAGGTTGTTTGAAAAATTTTGTTTGGGATTTTACTGGCACAGATAAATTCAGAGTTAACTGTTTTCGTTTCAAGAAGAGATTCTAATACTTAGCGGGGATTTTTTGGTTTTGTTTTTTTTTTCTTCCTACTGTGACAGGAAATGTTTACATTGTAGAACATGCATATATTGCTTTAGAATTAAAGGTTTGAAAGGAAACAAAACTAATTTATGTTCATTATGTTGTTTCCACGTAGCAGCATAATGCAGGTCAGCAAGGTAAAGTTAGAATTTTTATTCTCTACATTGAAATGACTTTACATGCCAATTTATAGGAATATAGTCAAACTTGTTTCGTGTGATACATTTTGTGGTTTTGTACATGATCATCTTTTCTGACTTAAATGTTTTGGAGAGTCTCGAAAGAGAAACATCTTTAGATTTAGAAAATGCATGTTTTATAATCCAAAATGTTCTTTAATTCCATTCAGTAATGGTCATACGTGAACCTTGAAATTTTTTTATTTCATCCTGGAAACCTCTGGAAATGACCTGGAAATTTATCTTTAGAAAAGTGTGGGAACCATGAGATAGGTTGAAGTGTAGGAGTGATTCCATGGTTTTTCAAATTAGTATCCTTACACATTCATGGGTTCATAAAACATCTGATGTTGACACTATTTACTAATTACATTGAGAAAGGAACAACTGGTAACATGTTTAGTTCATATATAAAATGATGAAATTATCCAAAACAACTGTGATCTAAGTTGAATTTGACCACTCGAGCCACTGTCAGCACCATGATTGTCAGAAAGTAATTGATGTTGTAACATCATGAACATTTTGTTTAAATGAAGATCTCATACACATGTACATAATAACTGTTGTGTTGTTGACAGCATCAGCTCTATCTCTCTCTCTCTCATAAGCGATTGATCTTGACGGCTGTTTGATTTGTGCATGTACAGGTAGGTGTATTGTTTTAACCATCAACCCCTGTTTATTGTCAGCATGGTTTTAATCGTGTTTTTTATTTGAGGTGTCTGTGGAGGTTAATCCAAGAAAATAAATACCTGCAAATATGTATACATTGATGGGTAAAAAAACGAATGTACCCAGGACATTTTGTCTTTTTCTTTCTTTTTTCTTTAGGGCTGTTCATTTAAACATACATGGTACCCAGGGAAGGCAGTTTTTTAAAAATATATGCCAGGGTACTTTGATTTCACAGTGTTCTTATTAAAATGATAAGAAATTTTAAATTGCATCTATGGGTGGGTACCCCACTTTAAAAAGTGCCTTCCCTGGGTCCCATATATTTTTTAATGGAACAGCCCTTATAAATCCATGAAAATAAATGATAGTACAGTATTCTTTGGACTACATTGAAGTTTTCTGTGGGAGTTCTCATGATTTAGCACTTTCCTAATGAACAGATTTGTAAAAGAAAGCTTTTGTGCAGCATTTTATATATACAAGTTCTTATTATTTTGCAGAGTAGGTAGTCGAATGTTCTCAGTGGGAACAGTTAATTTGGTGGGATACAACTTTATCCTTCAGTAAAAGAACTCTTACTATTGCTAAATATCTAAATATAGAAATTACTCTTACTGAACATGAAGACATGAACAAAATGGACAAGAAATTGCGACCACATATGTGTCATTTGGACCCAAAATTGTTTTCTAAGGAGAGGAACTTGGAAATTAATTTGTACTGCGTATATTGGGCTGTTTCTCACAGCATATTATGCAAGATATTACTCATAATAGTAATTAAACCTAATTTTATGAAGAAAAAAAAATCTGGCAGATAAACATTTCCATGTGTTTGCTTTCTTTGGGAAAACTGCCGAGTAATGTTAATATTTTTACCCCATTTTTGTTTTTTTTTATGGAACTGAGTGGTTCAGGGCACTAACATTGACAGATTACTGATGTCTCTCCTTTGTCCACGTGGGTTAAAGTCTCTGCCCAGCCAGCATGGGTGTGTGAAAAACGTGTCAATAGCTTCCCATGGGTTGGTGGTTCTTCCCTCTTTCTTTCTCCACCAAATATACTGGCTGCCATGTATAGCCTGTCATGTGCTAATTTTATTATGGCATTAAACCTACACAAGAAAACATTGAACCATTTATTTTGGTACAGTAGGAAGGAATCGACAAAGTCATTAATCAATTGGCATTATCATCATGGACCCTTTATCCATTCATTCTTGTCTATTCTTGCATACAAATCGGTGCACAGCATTGTTGGATGAGTTGTATCAATATCCTTGTATCAGTTTCTGATCTTGTGCAGCATTGATATACTAATGTGTTGTTACGTTTGAACTTTTACCACACCAATATCAAATGTCTGCATTCCTCATTGTGTATGTATTGGTTGAAAACATGCAATCCTGTTATATTCTTCAGTCACAGGAGAGAAATTTTTCAGAGTTGACAAAAACGAGATGTTTTCTTTTGCCGTGTTAGAAAAAATGATTTGCGAAAAGAGGATTTTCGTGTCCTCTGCTCAGTAGGAGTCGGCATCTTCACATTTGTGTATCAATCAAAATACCATTCAGAATCTGTAATTTCCTGTATTTACTAGGTAACTGCTTTCTTCCTGAAAAAAGGACAAATATCATGCTTTACAATTTGCAAAAGTGTTTTTTATTTTCTCAGATCTTCAAAGTTGGCTCTCTTTCGATGTGCACATGTAAATCAGCTTATTGGGAGTGTACCCCAGAAAAGAACTGGGTAAAGCCACTGTATCAGATCGGTGCCTTAACAAAAAAATATTTAAATTACATCTGAAAATGTAAGGTTTTTAAAAATATTTTTTATTTTTATGCCATAATAGCAATCACACATGTTTTGTAGTATCATTGCTCATTGAATCCTTCAGATGTGTTTCAGGTTCTGGCTTCAGTGCTTCCCCTCCCCCTCCGATTTGCCAAACATTTGATGCCAAAAAACATTTATGATTTGCCAGAAGTTTGTACCAAACTCCTCACAAACTGTAGGTTCAAGGATGATAGTTTTTGTGACTCTAAACAGTTTTGCATTGCTTTTTAGGAATGTAACTTAAAATTCCAGTATCCTCTAATTTGCTTTGTTCTAATTAAAGCTACAGATGAGGACTTGAAAAAGGTCACAGTAGAGTACATAACATTGCCAGGCTGGAAAACAAACACAGAGAATGTCCGAAGCTTCAAAGAGCTACCAAAAGAAGCTCAGAGTTATGTCAACAAGATCCAGGAACTGATGGGAGTGCAAGGTAATGGATGCTGTACAGCAGAATGAAAACATTTCAGATCTGTTAAAGTGGGTCATCTTTTTGTTTTGGTTTTTTGATATGGTGCATTTCGAAGATGGCATGATTTAAGAATTACTTTTCCAATGCCAGCAACAATAGCACTGTCGGCATTAGAATTTTTTGTAGAATTTTTGTCTGACAATTTGTTATTTCTTTAAACTGTTTTTAAGTCCTCTGTGTGTTTGTGTGTGTGTGTGTGTGTATGTTTTGCTGGCTGGAAAATTTTCATATTTGTATCACATTTGCATTACTGAAGTTTCTTTAATTTTTATTTCAGTGAAGTGGATTGGTGTTGGGAAAGCCAGAGATTCCATCATTGACTATAACTGAGGGATCCAATTTTTCCATACTGAATCTGTTTTCCTTAATTCCACTGAAACCCGGTTTCCCTGTTTTACATAACATTCATGGATTCTGTATTCACAAGTCAACATGGTTTGTTATTGTTTACCAACTTATTGTTAACCCATATTAAGTGCTTCAAATTTGATATTTTTAAATTGAATTTGATCTGAGCTGTTGAATATACAATTTATTTTGTAAATATACAATAAAGGGTGGTTACTTGAACAGCATATCACATGGTGTGGGTCATAATTTGTATACATCATGGCAGTTTTTTAAAAAAGAAAGCCATGGCTTGAGACTGAGATGTTTTCACAGCTCACTTTCACAAGAGTTCAAGAGACCTAGTGTTGTACCCAGATGTTTTTACAAGCAACCTTTTTGTTCTCCATTTAAATCTATGTGCATACATCCTACACCTGTTCCAGAAGTAGGCACTTCGATCTCCTTTTTAATCTTTCGATAATCTTGGTCGTTTTGTTTCTGTCCATTTCTTCAGATTTGTGCCTTTGCTAAATCTGCCATCTTTTGCCCGTTCCATATGTTAATTTTATTTTCTTCAACTTATATCACCCATGAGACAGGCAAGACTTGGTAATATTTTTTCAACAGCATTTTTACATTATCTCCATGACATGGACAAAATTTAATATGTTGTTAACTTTATCAATGTATACACCTTAATAAGTTCAACTCTACATGGATATATATTGCTAATGATGATGTGATATACAAGGAATAAGTCCCAATGTGATATTTCTTGATAGATATTGATCTTAACTTTCTCATTACAGTTGAGTTACACTGATTTTTAAATAAAGTTTGAATAAATTCAAAGAGTATTTCAATGTCAAAACTAGATGTAATAACATAATTTAAAAATTGATGCCATGTGAAGAACAAAAGCTTCACAAGTCTGCGATCAAACTTGATATTTAAGTTTATCATCTCTGATAATTTCCACATTGAAAGTGATAATGTTTATAAAGTGATGTTGTATCTGATTGGCTATCATGCTCATTACCAATATGGAGAAAAAGGTCACAGTAGGGTACATAACCAATTTTGACAAGCTTACATCACCATGGACCTTAAAAGGTTCTTTATTAATTAGATCTGCTTATATTAAAGTGTTCTGGTAAATCTTTGGTCAAGCTAGCTACTTCCCTAAAGAGTGTAATTCTCATCCGATTTTGATAAAACATGTTTATTATCATACAGATCTTGCAAGTGAAAACTGTATATTAATTATGCTTCTGTCTTGGAAAGAATATAAGATGAAAGTAAAATTCAATTAACATGACATAAATATTTCCAGAGATAGTTTTACTTACTGTATTTGTTTGCTTATAAGACAAGTCCAACTGCAAACTGCACAGACTCATATCTGCCGTCACATAATGTGATGGCAGATCAGGGCCTTTGCAGTTTGTTGGAAGTAATCAGTAGAACAAACAGCATAGACCCTGATCTGCATGTGCATTATGCTATGGCAGATCATGACCTTCGTTGTATGATGTATGACTACTTACAAGCAAGTATATACAGTAGGGTTGTTTACTGTCCATTCTACATAAGCCTTCCTATTAAAATGGTCGGATTATATAAGCCAGGTAAGCAGTATCAGGTCCACTTTAGCCTCTTGATTTTTATACTTAAGAAATGCAAGTTCAGTCACTACATCCTTCTCAAATGAAAAATGCCAGATATTGGTGCGTATTTGGTCAGTAGGGTAGCTGACACCACACAAACTGAAATTGCAAATCTTTAAATGCATACAAACTGGAATTTAATGAGGTTGGAATTTTGTATGTTATAATCAATTAAAAATTTTCTACAGTTTTACTTTCATTATCTTGTATGCACATGCATATGTGGTTACTGATACGGATTACCATCCAAGAATTCTCAAATCTTCCTTCAGATCCCCGTTATTTTGACCACGTGTGTAGTTTACACATTTTTATTTTGTATAGATCTCACAGGTATTAGATGAACATAATATGCTGTATTAATTTGGAATACAAGAGTTATTAAGCAGTTTTATTGTTAACTTTATTATTTGTTAAAAGACATTATTGTAGATTTGTTTTTGTGCACATTTTTTCTTATACAGTGGGACCCCGCTATAACACGGTAGTTGGGAGCCATAGAACCCAACCGTGTTATGAACCGAACCGTGTTATAAGCAACCATGTACAGTACCTGTCCAACAAATTTGCAGGGTTATCGGGGTGGGTGGGGGTGGTAATGAAAACGGGTGCAGAAACGTGTGCTTCATTGGCATAATTACCATTTTAAATCGATGTATATTAAATGAGAAAACACCTGCAGTGATAACAGAGATTGCATATATAATATATTTCTTTATTCAGAGAACCACGCATTGGTACATACACGTTTATAGTTTATATATACATATCTAATCTAGCATGAATAGAGTATCCACACCGTGTTCTCGCCCGTGAATCGAATCACATACATTGAATCCACAATACAAGTATTTCCATCAAAAATATCCAAACACAGATTTAAAATATTCAATAATTTTGTCACAGATCATTATATGACTGAATTCAATGGAAAAATAAATAGGAAATCTTACATACCGAATAATGGAACAGTAGGTTAAAAAATGGTGTCTGTATAAATTTCATACTGCTAAATTTTCTCATCCGTGAATTGTAATTCTTTATTATTGTTTGAAAAACTCGATGATTTTCAGCTACTGTCACGTTTGCTCTTCGCAAAGTCAATCATATTTCTTAACTGAAGAATTCGAACGTAGTAAATATCTTGCGTCTCCATCCATCTCAAAGCACACTCTAAATTTTTGACTGCTTCTGTTGCTGACGGTGGATTATCCTCAAGTGTGGTGTCCTCAGTGTCATCAGAAGCATCACCATTGTCATCGTCACCACTGGTGTTATTGAACATAATATTTTGAACAATTTCTGCATCCGAAATGTGATCTACAATTAGGCAGTCATCATCAAAATTGAGCCATTCATTAACACGGTCGCGTGACTGCGTCTTTTCTTTAAGAGTAAAAGCTTTACATTTCCATTTCCCATTTTCCATTCAAAATGTCCCCTAACTAACACTTTTACACCTATTAGTTTAAAAGACTACAGCAAGAATAATTGTCAGTCAACAATGGGGGTATATTTGTAGGAAGTGGACAACATTATTCACTGGTCAACTGATTGCATAAAACAACACCGCCAAGCCACGCGCACATGTTGGCGGCTTTCGTTTCTTTGATGTTTTATAAATCGTTGCTCCATAATTTGAACAAGTTTAGCTCAGCAATTGACTTTGATGATGAGCAATGTACTTAAATTAATTAATCTATAAGTTCAGGTGAGAATCTTATATCAACCGCCGCATTGTTTGTTGCTTACTTGTGTAGTCAGTTTAGAGAACATATGTCGGATATTGTTTGAGCAACGACTGTATACGGAATGCATTGAAAACAAACACAAAATAGACTTGATGGCTTCATTGCTCATGGATCAGTAATAATAAGATTAACACTTATGAGCTGTCATTTTTCAGCAATAAATAAATATCAAAGTTCTCAAAAGGCCCAGCCACTGGTTCAGAAACTCCTATTTCCGATGTTTATTTTGGCACAAAACTAAGAGAAATTGGTTAAATTAAAAAATTTTAGGAGCCATGCCACGACTGTTTTATATTCGAATCCATACGCGATTACATCCCCAAAGAAGAAATGTTTTCTGTGTACGAGAATAATACATGTATATATATGATTATTTCAGGAACCACACCACAATCGTCTTATATTCGAATTTATATGCAATCTCTTCTCCAAAATGATAATGAAACTTTTTACGCATTTTATTTTTCGTACTTATAAGAATTTTTTTTTTTTACAAGGTAATAAGGTTAATGAAATTTTGGGAGCCATGCCACGACTGTGTTATATCTGAATTCGTGTTATAACGGAGCGTGCTATAGCGGGGTCCCACTGTATATAGATAATTTACTGTTTTTTCCATTGCCTTGAAATTGAAATTTTGTATATACTGAATTTAGGTTGTTTTTGAGGATCTGGGGAAAAATATTTTGCTTATCATCTGTTGTCTTGACAGCTTTGAAAAGTAAATATTTGAGGTCATTAATTATAGGTCAAGAGCATGATTGGATAAAATACTTAAGTTTGATTAGTTTTGTTTGCATTTTAATGGTACTTTTTACACTGTTGGCTATATAGAATACAGCGTTCTACCAACTGACTACTTTGATCCATGGCTAAAATGAAAAAAAAAAGATGAATGTTTCAAATTCAGGCAATTTGTACACTACATATTATGCATTTTACTTGTAATGCTTTATTTTTTGTTAAAAGATGCTTCGTTGGTAAGCACGATGACTGTGGATTCAATCCCAAATGGATGGGTTAGTAATATTGTTCTGGATGTGTTATTGATTTCTGCTTGTAGCATGTTTGTACATTTAGTGAGATTATAATCTTCACAATCTGGCAAAAAATGTGACTTTGAAATGGTCAAATAGTCATTTACTGCCAGGTAGATGACAGATGATAGGCACTATCTTGACCTCTGTATAGTGCTTGCATCCTTTGTAATGGATGCAGGATTGGTATAGTCTTACATAGAATTAAAACCTTTGTACCACATATTTTTGGTGTTATGGAAAGAATAAAATACTCAGAAATCACTTTTATCCAAACTACAACCTACCAAGCATTTAGGGTAATGGAATTTGCACTATCAATTTTAGATTTTTTTGGAACAGTTGTACACCATGACTGCATCAAGGACTTTTTGATATAATTTGAAAGATTGCCTCACTTTTTTATGCCTTGCCTGTAAACAATTCTTACTTTATAATAGAACATGTCATTAAGACTGTAAAGGGGATTAGACTCAAGATAACCTGGATAACTGATATTTGTCTGTGTGGAAATGTCATAATAATTATTGGTCAACATTACCTGTGTTGTAAATACCAAGTTACATATTACTATTATTACTGAAGAAATGATATCCTGCATAGATGGAGCAGGTGTATGTGTTTCTGGTAGTCCATCCAACTTGCTTGGGGTTCCCACAGCCAAGGAAAATCCTGGAAAACTTTTTGAGGATAGGAACAGAAAAGTTGTTGAAAAAATTCTGTAATGGAGAATTCCAGAAAATAGCCAAAAATTTAGAAGCCCTTGCACTTGATTGTCAGTCAGTAATGTTAAAGTGGGTGGATCAGATGGCTGGAGGTTGTGCAACTTGGCAGAAAAGCTGTGGTTATCTTGCCTATCATGTTGATTAGTAATTATTTCTTAATAGAACAATCATTCTGTAATATCCATTGTAAATATCAATGAATTTAGTTTGGAAAATTGGACATTTTTGTTAAAAGGGGTGATCAGATTTGTGTAGGAACCTGCTCTCAAATTACCTTGAAATTTCAGGAAAATGAAATTTGTATCCTATTTTCTCTGTTCTGTAAACCTTACTCATCTTGCTTTGAATTCTTCAAAGAGTTTTAGATATATTTTGCAAACAAAAGTAAGATTTCATGTTACACGACGAAATATTTCCATTAACTGATGTAAAAATTTCAGATGTACTATTTAGAGTCAGATATCTTGGCTATTGTGCTCATGTCTTTTTGTATTACACAGATGTTGTATCAAAAACAGGAAAATGTTTTTTTAATGTTTATGGCAAGTAATTGTTTGACCATTCTGACCCCCCCCAAAAAAATTTTTCATTCCACCACCACCCCCTCATTTTCATCTGAATACTTGTAATCAACAATCTTCATTGTGTGCTATCCCATTTTTATATGCCTGCCAGAGGGTGGAGTGTTATGATATTGTTTGTCTGGCCATATGTTAACAGTTTGGTTTCCACACACTTAAGGTGTCCCTATATATTTACCAGACTTTGTGAAGGATTTGTTCTTGGTGTGAGGAAGAACACGGTTAATTTGGAGTTTGAAGGTCAGTCATGAATCCTACTGCATTCAAGCATTACAGTGACTGAAGAATGGAAATGGTTTCTGCACAACAACTTGTGCTTTCTGCATAGTAACTTGAATTGCCAGTTTTATACAGATACCAAACTTTGTAGAGGGTTTAAACATGGTGTATGGAAGAACCTCCTTGACTTCAGGATTAAAAGATCAAAAGTCAGGGTCATTGTGCCTAGTTCTCCATAAGCTGACATTACCAAACTTTGTGGATAGCGTGCACTTGGGTCAATTAGGAATCTTGTCAGTTTTGAGGTCAAAGTCAAATGTGACTGAAAAAAAAACAAAATGGATTTCATGACAGTAACTGGAGGTCACCAGTATTAAATTATCAAAAATGTGGATAGTTTGCACTTCTCACAAGAAGAACCTGTTCAGTTCTGGGGTCAACAGTCGAGGACAATGACTAAAAGAGGCAAAATCGTTTTGGCTCATTTGCATAAATTCTGCATCACATACCTTGACCAAACTTGTGAATAACGTGCCCTTGAGGTAAGTTTGTTTGCACATCTGCATAAATTCTACATCACAATACCTTCACCAAACTTTGTAAATAATTTGCATTTGGGGTATGGTCGTTTCTGCACATTTGCATAAAGTCGGCATCACATACCTTGACCAAACTTTGTACACAGCTTGCACTTGGTAAGGAAGAAGCCTACATGTTTTGGGATCAAAAGTCAGTGTGATTGTGGCTGAAAGAAATTATTTTTTTGCATAAAAACTCTAGTTCTACATTTTCCTTGATCAAAGTTTATGGTGGGTTTGCACTTCAAGCATGGAAGATGCCTCTTTATTTTGGAGCCAGAGGTAAACAAGCTTTTGGATAAAAATAAAATGATATGCATAACTTTGGATCTCAGAGTTCCTTCATCAGGGTAATAAAAGTCACAGGTCATGGCAAGTTAACTGAGGTTTCTGCAGATTAAATTTAGAGTAAGATGTCTAACACTTCTTAATGCAGAGTATATAATGTACCATTTATTGTACTCTTGTTGTGTAAAACATTTACCAAAAAGAGGGCATTTATTTTTACCTATGAGTTTGAATCTCTTATAAGTTTTTCCAAGGGGTCTTCCTATGTGAGGAATTGTTACATGAAATGGGTGAATAAAATCTGAAATGAATACATGTGTATACTTTTTTTTTTGTCATTTCATTGTATAGTGTGCCTAACGTTTGCTTTTTGCCAATTTTTCTTAAAACCAAATTCTGTAAATGGAGCCAAGAAAGAAGATAACTGCTTTCAATGCCATCCAGTGAGAGATCTCGTGATTTACAGAGGGGCACCGAGTGGCTGAGTGTAATAAAGGGCTTGCCTTTACCAATCACTGACGTCTCACCTCTGTCCGCATGGGTTTGATTCTGTGGGTCAGCCAGTACGGGTATGTGAGAAAGCTTGCCAGTAGCTTCCAGTGGGTTGATGGTTCTTCCAGCACCATTTATACTGGTCACCATGTCCTGTGCTGAAAAATGGCTTCAAACTCGCAACTAGAGCTGTAAAGAGTACTTGGGTACCTGCCCATCGATAATAACCTGGATAATGGAACAGCCAGTGGTATGCAAGAACTGCTGCAAATTAGCTCAGAGTCGTACATATGAAAATGTACTCTGTGCAGTAATATTTATTCAGCCATTCACTCTTAAAGTGCTTGTCGCAACACTAGTCACACCAGTTGTAGAGGTACCATGGCACTTCTTGCGTCTCTTTTTTTGTAACTTTAACAAGTCTGGGCTCTTTGGCTTGATGTGACTGGTTCTTAAACTAAATTTCATTGAAACAAGCATTCTGTCTTAGTTTGATTCTTGCATCAAGGAAGGGGGGGGGGGTTTACCTAGAAAATAGTGGCTACCTAGAAAACACCAGATGGCTCATCCACAGCAGGTTTCATCTTTAAATGATGATTTCGTTCAGCAAATACTAGCTGATGATAGTGATGAAGGCAGTTTATTTTTAAAGTTATGAAGTATGTGAGATTCCTGGAGCTGGGAAAGTGTTAATGGAGATACCATTGAGTGATTTTGAACCTGAAAATGGTGTTAAATACAAGTCTGATTGATATGCTGAATGGAGATGGCATGCTGGTCAGTCCCACAATAAAGTGGTATTTCAAAATACAGACATCAACCAGCAGAGTGCAGTTTCATTTCTGTTCTTAAACAAGTTAACTCTGTGGGATCTTTTGCTCCAAAACCATATAGCCCGAAAAGGATTAAAATAAAGAATCTAAAAAATTAAATTAGGAAGTAAAGCTGTTTATTTGATCAAAATATCTCAGAAGCAGACTATGTCATTAATGGACTTGAAATCATAATACAGCATTATGGAAGAGATAGTAAATCTGGATTAGTAGTCAGTAAAGTACTAATCCAAAAATGTGAAACTTTGGCAGAGCTTATGTTTGTGAAAAATATTGTTTTGGAGCAGAGTATTTTTTAAAAAAAAGACGATACATGTGAGCTGTGGAAAATTGTACATAACCATAAAGAAGAGTTTTCAAACTTGTTCCAACTGGCCAAGTAAAGATATATATATACCTCTTCAGACGGCAGACTGAATGGGGTTTTCAGAACAGAACAATATTCATACAGAGGTAAGGAACAGATTAAGCTGTGAAACAATAAAAAAAATTAATGCTCATACAACTAGAGGCAACATCTAAACTCTAACAGTGGAGCAGTAAGAAGAAGATGGATAGTTAAGTGTCCGGTAAATACTGAAATGTGACCATTTCTTCCACTGCCTCCTTTTTGTTCTACTTCCCCCTTACTTTCATGACAAGGCGGTAACTCCCACCTTTATGTACAATCACGGCAGCATCGCTTATAAGCCATCAGATACCAATGACCATGCATGTTCCCATAAGCACTTGGCTTGTAAAGGCAGTACTTGTTCACTTTTCAAGTTGACAATCCTTTTGATCAAGTCACGATTTTGATATATATACTTGTTAAATGCCAAGTAGAGTTCTACCTCTTCTAGTAACTGTTTGACTTGATGCCCTTTAGCTTGTAAAGGCAGCAACCTCTTTATTTTACCATGTGGCAACCCTCTGAACTGCGAATTCAATACATCAACTGGTTTAGTCCAAGTAGATATGAATAAATACAAATGAGCAGTTATTTACACTTTGACAATTGAGATAATACACTTTTGGAAGCCATTTGTGCCAGCCTCAACCTACAACAAAGTAGTTCAGGTTTGTACACATTTAATACAACATCCCTTTGATCGGGTACCTGGGTAACTGATCATTAGTGTTGACTGGTACATGATAGTCATTTACTAAAATTTTCAGTTCTACTCACAACAACATATTCTTACAGACTTGGACAATTAATAATGAATTATCAATAACATGCCTACATTGGAATTTATATTCTAAAAAAAAACATTGCCCCAAGTTCTTCCATAATATCACAAAAGCACACTATGTCTGGTAATGGAATAAAAAAATCCGTAGGGTGCAGAAAATCTATTTACAAATTATATCCATATTCCGCAATATCATTAACATATAACTGATATGTTAGGAGTCCATATGTACAGTTCCATGTCCAGATGCTTACGTTAACAAATGTTAAATTATAACTGGAGGATGACATTATCTGTCTACAAAAGACTTGTATAATTAATGTACAATGTGTTCCAGAATTCCTTGGCGTATCAAATGCTCACATTCAGAGCGTAGAAGGAAATGCTGAAATAAAAAACAATATTGCACAATGTTAATATTCTCCTGCAAGTATAGGGTTTAATGGCAAATCAGCACATCACGGACCCTACATTGTGACAAAGCAAAATTTTGATTTACTTGCATTTATCTGGTAAAGAAGATTTATAACAAAAGACAGGATAATGACCAAAATATTTGTATTTGTATGTATTTGGCTTAAAGGTACATCAGCACTGTAATGGCCATATAGTGCCATGGAAGTTGTATAATCCTTCAAATACGATGTTTAATTCTCGACACAAACCACTCTTAAACGAAGTTAAGACTTCGGTTGTAACCAGGGCAAAAAAGGTTGCTTTTGTTAGTAACCTCATGTAATATGCAGGAGGGTGCATCAGGCTTCATCAGATCTATTCTACATAGTCCCCTTTCCCCTGTCCAAAATCTGTCACTAAAATCTGTTAGATTCTGATGATACAAAATAATTCTTCTGCATGTTTGGCAGATAACTAGTAAACATTTACTCTACAAATAACAAGATATTCGAAGAAATTATAGGCACTGCCTACCCCTCCCCCTGCCTGACATTTCAACTGACCTTGTACAAGGGTTGGGTCATGGGGGGGGAATACATGAATATTAAAGGGCAGGGCTTCCACTTAGTTAAATCAAAGCAGTGGAACCATCTCCCTTACTGAAAGTTATAACTATACAAAAGAACTTGTAACCCAAGATTTTCAAATGACCTCAACCATGCATGAGGGTGTTTATATATACACACACACCACTCCCTCAATAACTCGTGTCCTGATAACTGGTGAACCCGCTTATAATATGGTGTCAGGCATGGATTCCATTTTTTAAACTGGAAAATACCTCAAAAATTGATCCCTATTTATTGAACTTAAGAAAATTGCGATCAAAATTAGGAATGGAAACTTTGATATATCGCTCATTTTATCGTTGAAAACGGTAGATAGGACCTAAAATTTTAATCAACATTATGAAATATCAAATTTAAAAATAAGTCATACAATTTTTTACATTTTCTTTCCAAACAGTAGTACACTGCAATTAACGATATGCAAGGAAATTTCGATCAATGAAAATGTCACTTGCACCGAGTGGAGGCAGTACTTTAATAAATAAATACCAATTAAATAATTTTTTTATCAATTGAAATTTTAGTTCAATTTAAGTGTAATCATCATAAATGCAATGTGTCCTCTTATAATTAAACGTAAATTGTGTCAATCTACTGTAACAGCTATGTCCCCGAGCGTTTCTCTGAGAACCTAATTTGGTGCCAACCGTGTTTTGATAACTGACTTGCGAAGTATTTGTTGTATTGTTGTACTGAATTAAAAGCTGGCCTCCTTTGTATTATCACGTTAATTATGTCTTTTGAATCAAACAAAGAAGCTGGAATAAAAGAAAAGTTAAAAGGCACGAAAATCCTACAAACTTAAAACCTAGCGGCCCCTGTCGTATGTCGGGTGAACTCACTTCATTTGATCAATCACTGTTATAGATGTTATTGTGTATGTAACATAAACTAACTTAACTTAACCAACTCATTGGTAACTGTGATCAAAGATAGCAAGACAACCAAGCGAAATGAATACTTCATAAAATCAAGAGCTTGGTTTCATAGATACGGACCATTGTGGGCAAGCGAGTTTCAGAGAATTCTTTAACTGGCACTT
Organism: Megalonaias nervosa; assembly: GCA_016617855.1. NCBI lineage: Eukaryota > Metazoa > Mollusca > Bivalvia > Unionida > Unionidae > Megalonaias > Megalonaias nervosa. Next base: position 25,799 of record JAECUM010006168.1, read on the forward strand.
AGAGATATCCTCGGGGATGATAAGAAGTTTAATTATTACTTCCAATGAAACCATGACATCAGTACTGTACTAATTGAACAATACAAAAATTGAGATTCGACGTAGGCAATTCTCTCACGAAATAAATTTCACTTGTTTTTGAAAAAAAAAGTAATCTTGTTTGGTGGTGTATCGACAGTTAGTCTAGTTCCCCGCTCTTTTGACTCCCGATCTGGTAGGATACTATTAAATACCACTCCGAGAACCAGACTCATCAAGAAAACAAAAAGCAGTGACGTAATGCACAGATGTTTTTGCGTACACGTGATGGTTGTTGAAACCACTTGGAATGATCTTTCACATGCTGGACATTTTGAAAATAAATGTTATTTAAACAGAATAACAAACAACTTTATTAGAAAAAGTGCGTTATTAAAAATTATTATCAGCTTGATTGTAAAATGAGCATTCAGTCATCAAATGGCCCAGTTCCCTAACCCCGACCCCCCTCCGCCGTTTTATCGATGTATAAGTGAATTTTTTCAACTTTTGGAGGTCCCTCGGTAACTCGTGCCCTCGCTTATAGTGCAGTCTATGTTTGTGGACCCCGTTGTGCGCGAGTTATCGAGGGAGAGGTGCATATATATAAGAGAAAGAGCTTTATCATTCTACTGTACAAGTATGACAGCCATATCCCTTCCAAGGTTTAGAATCGAAGACCATATACAAAACTTAACCAAGATTTTCAATTGACCTTGACATTGCTCTAAGGCCAGAGGGCAGACCTGGGCACATGGAGTTGCAAGAACAATGCTTAATGATTCTACTGTCCAACTATTACAGCAGTCACTCTTGCTTGGGACTTTTGCCCAGAATGAAAAACTTCATTTTTTTTCTTCAAATTGGTTTATTGGCACAACACCCCCACCCACCCCAAATGCAGGCAATATGGTGCCCCATTAAAAGGTAAGTTCTTAATATAAAAAGATGGAAAAGAAAGCTGTAATTTTATGAAGATAAACCCTGCCAATTCAATAAAAACATCTACATAGTGCCAACCCTCAAGGCTTGCAATTAGTGTAAATACGGATAAAACTTCACGAATTTTGACATGAATTCGTGAAGCGATCTTCGAGTCGGGGAATATTTGTCTGAACAAATGTTTAGCGTGGGATCCAGCTGATAAATGTAGATTGTGTTCAACAAGAAAACTCACAATGTTTCAGCGTTGGTAGGTTGCAGGTCTTCTGTCCATGGCTTAAAATATTCCAGAGCTGAAATCTGCTGGAGTTCTGTGTGCTTTTTTGCTACCAATGTGTTTCCTCACATTGTCTCTGCCACCATGCCCAATGCTAAAATTTGTGGCACACTTTGTGCAAAAAGCATGATGTATATTGGTTTTTGATGGCTGAATGCACGGCCAATTTTTGGTATATTCCAAACTAAAGTTCACTTTTTGTGCAATACATTTCTTTGTCCTTGGTGGTGAAAAGATTTTCAACATCGATGCCGAACAGTAATTCAAATCAGTGTTGGCGGCGCATGCCCGGAGCAAAATTCCAGTTAGGCCCCTGTTTCTCTCAAAAGCATTTGTAAAACTACTCTTATACACATAGATTAAAATATGCTAAATTCCTTGATACTGGGCCAACTGTATCAATCAGCTATAGTTCTACTAATCTTGCGACTAGCAATTCCGGACCATTTCGGCAACTGCCGATATCAAAACTAGCACTTAACGGGAAATCAGTTATTTTATTAAAGATTTAAAATAATTGAGAATTGGGGAATTCATGATTTCTTTGCATGTGGCATTAATCTGTGAATCGCTGAAAAACTCGTGAAATTCACACCAAAATCATGAGGGTTGGCAGCTATACATCTAGTGGAGCATGAATAATTATGCTAAAATTGGAAACTCTATATATAATAAAATGCAAGGCTTGTCCAGATGGATACTGGTGAGAAGATACAGAGATGCTTGGCCAATTCTTGCTGAAAGTTATGATGAGCTTGCTAAAAAACTAGAATCAATGCTGGTGCTATGGAAACACAATAGCTCAGTGGTTAAGGTAGCAGACAGGTGCAGGTTCAAATCACACCATCAAATTAGATAGCTGCCATGTGTCCCTTGGAAATGGCACTTGACTTGCATTGGCATAATATAGCCACAGAAATGCTGCTATGCTGCAAAACACCAAATTAAAGATGATATTGCTGTTGTCAAGGCCAGAATTAGCAAACCCCATGCTAAAGCAGGCAAGACAATTAGTCTTGTCATTGATTTGTTTAGTTATTCTCAAAACTTGTTACAAAAAAGAAAGAATATTCATTCTTAAATTAATATGCAAATTGATGGTTTTACCCAAAAAATGGCGTATCCTTTCTAGTGCTGAGGCAATTAATAAAGAAAAAAATGGTTGGAAAAATCAACAACAAAGTATTTGATCCTTGACCATAAATGATTCAAGTTTTAACCTAAACAAATGTGACTGGGATGGAGCAAACTAATTTTAATTATGTAATACTTGCCAGCTATCATTGCATTTCTTTTGCTTTTCTTGGTGCTAGTCTCCAGTCCAGGGTGACCATTCCCTCCTCCAATTAGCAATTAGAGGTCTGAAACAAAGAACTACTCAATCCCAGTCTGATTCATAAGTTATTTCTGTCATTCAGAATATCATCCTTTTCTGACTTTGACTGAGACTTGATGACATCAGAGAAAAAAGAGGAAGCAGCTGGGCAGTAATAGTAGTGAAAATTACATCATTAAAATTAGTTTTTCCTTCTAAAAACTATATTTTAATAGCAGTAATGCAGTATTTATGATCACTGTGATGCCGAATTCACCAGCTCAGTGGAAGGTATGTGAACTGTCGAAGTGAAGGTATTATCTGCTGTCTAAGGGTGCTTTGCTACAGACTGGAGGATGACTTGATACAAATGAACTTAATACATGGATTAATTCTGGTGCAATATTGACTGAAGGTAGAACAAAGAGAAGGTGGAGTGAGACTGTCAGAAGGCAACTTTCATGACATCATCAAGGGAAGAATGATTAAGAAAAACCCAAGACGCAGCAATAGTCCTAACCTCATGGGCTTTGATTCTTATGACAGATCGTTAAGTTCTTTTGATATAGAATGACAAAACTCAAGAAGGTGGCTGCTGAAATAACTTTTGATGAGTTGGAGGCTGGAAATTTCAACAGGATAAGGGGCTACCAAAAGGCAGCTGATTCTTGGACAGAAACCCAGATCAGTAAAGAAGAGAAATTTGATCATAAAGATGAATGAATTTCAGACAACCCTTCTCTACTTATAAGGCGTGAATTTCATTCCTTATTGTCAATAATGCCAGGGAGAGAATGAACACTCTTTAATGGTAAGAATTCTCAAAGAAAGTTTTGTAAGGAATTTGAGATAACAACCAAAGAACATATGGAAATTTCCACATAGGTGACACCATTCTCTATATCTATTCAGTTCTGCAAGATGATGGTATGACCCTATTTTGGAGCCAATAGAAAAATTCCAATAATATTGGAGAGCCTGTCCTATAACCCATAAATGTAGATACAGGCAGTCTTTGTTTTCACACAGAAAGAGAATAAAATCTGAAATTCAGGCTAAAGGGGGACAGACATGATAACACATTTCCTACTGCACCAATTACTGAATATTCTCCACTTGTCATTGTAAACCATGGAAACGATTGCCTCCTAACCTGGGTGACAGTTTACAGCCTTGCATGAAAACCTATATTGGCTGACAGATTATTTGATATGAACCAGGTGAGATTCTGTGTAAGGGTGACTCTGCTTCAACAGCAGCCCACTCAGCAGCAGTACTTCCCTGTGTTGTCTACCAACAGATCAAGGATGGCACTAAATCAAGGTCATCAGGAATAGCTGTGATGCAGAGGTCCTGACTCTAAAGAACTTGAGGAATTATTTTGAAATGTTGGAAGGGGATAATGGTATAGTACAAGTCACACGGGTCATGTAAGCATTCAACACCGATTATTTCAGTAACAGGTGTCGTTTTTTAGAATTAGATTCTACTTACCTTTAAGTGGCAAGTATTCACTTCATTTTGGATTCATATACATCCATATTCCTTTGGAAGGTCATTATTTTGACACCCTGAGAGGTGCATATGGCAAAATCAAGGTTAAAGTGCACACACATTTTTGGATGAAATGAACCTAAGATGTGATCCAGTACAATCCAGATTGAATGTCACGCGCTGTGATATCTCAATGAAACCTATGCATGTTGATAAATTTGTACTAACCTTGATTGTGACGACTCTACTCGACGCGCCTTTATTTTGACCCAAATTTAGTACATGGCCACCATTGTAAAAGCCCATAGCGATAGATAATATTCGTCTGGAAGTTTTTGGGAGACAGTTATGGTGCAGAGCATTCAATAATCAGGACTGATTAGACTGGGTTAAAGAAAATCAGTGTTAAATTTTAAAAGAAACAATTTATATTTAATTTAAAATGAGTAAATGCACATACGTGACCTACGTGACTTGTACTGTACACACAATCCCAATTTAGACTGAAGGCAACCACCACCTATGCCCTCTAGCAATGTAACTGGCGAGACATCGAAAGAAAACTTCTTGTTCAGTCTTGTATCAAAGTCTACAATAGACTTCCCTCACAGTTGAAAAAGCATATCTGCCACCAACTAGTAAACTGATAATTCTGTAAAGACCATCTACAAGTTGTCTGCCAGATATTCATCTTGCCTGGAATGTGGCAGACTTGGAGAGTGATCTCTGAAGAATTGATCCAAATGATGTAGATTCCATATTTTCTAGCAAAAAAATGGGCACATGTAACCCCTTGACATGCAAGGTATGTCATGATTGACATGAACTAACAATGTCTTATGTACCAGAAAAACAGCCTGCACTAGGTGGTGTTGATGTGAAGTATAGAATCTTCCCAAAACTACAAGTCCTGCAAAACTCTCTCCCAGGCTCCATATGAGCACCCCAAACAGAAGTGAATTTCACAGCATGTATTTGGCCTCAGGTCTGAAACCAATTCTAATTTTGCAACCATCTCAGAGTGACAAAATCTTGATCCCATGGGGATCTGAGCAGACTGAGGGTCCCTATTTGGTCTCCAGTTTGCTAGCAGTAGGAACTTAAAAGGCCACGAATAAAATCTTCCTCGAGAAAATAAGTCTGCTGCTGTGTTCTTAGTCCCTATGAGAGGTCAAATTGAGCAAGAGAGACTTGATTAGAGACAGCATCCGTGAGATCCTGTCAAAATGAAACCCAGAGTGACCCTTGAAAGATAAGGAAATTCATCCCCACTTGATCCAAATTCTGAGAAGGGATCAGATCTGACTTCTCTTGGTTGGGCATTTGTCCCAGATGACTCACCATCTTCCAAAAGTGGTCAGACGGGCACTGCATCAACCAGTCATCAAAATACTGGTATACTGGGACCCTTAAAAACCTCAATTACTCTCTTTGCCCTGGTAAAGGCTTAGAGGACAAAGGAGAGGCCAAACATGTCCAGGCCCAGACGAAACCCCACAAATGTTCTGTGGGACAGGAAGATGGGGATGTGAGGCAAGCATCCTAGAGATGTATTAAGATACTCCAGTCCTTCGACTTTATGAAATTCCTGACTTCTACACCTTAAATGCTCTTCCTGTTGTTTTTAACTTGTTAAATGGAGAAAGATCACAAATGAGTTAAAACTTTCACCCTTGTTTTGAAACAAGGAATATAATCGTAGACCTTGAATGTTTGTCACCCTCTCTACTACATGCTTCCTCATAAGAACGTACAACTCTTCCCTTAGGGGTGCTAGGTGGGACTGGTGGAACCAAATGGGATCCTTGAAGGAAGTGGAGGGTCCCCTGAAGCAAAGTTGGTAATCCTCTATTATGGAAAGGACCCAAGCATCATCCATGAAGTCTGACCAACCCTCTGAAAACCATGTCCAACTCCTTTAGTGGAGAAACTATGTGTGTGTGTGTCCATGATCCTGTATCATACATGAATGTTCAAATCCTGGAACCCATTGAATAGAAACATGGGGGTAGGGGGTGTACTCAACCTAATCTCCCTTGACTGCTGGTCAAGACCTGGTGACAGACACCAGCACTAATTACCTTACTATCCAGTAACTTGTGCAAGACACATTATCTACTAATGAACAAACAAAATCCTCTCAATCTGAAAACTGGTCTACTTGAATGAGAAGAGTATTGCAGTTCCCTTACACCAAGAAGGCAGAACTTGCTGCAAGCTGTTGGTGAGTTCCTTACACTTACACTGAGATGTTCCAAGGATCACTCCCTCATAGAGCTGACAACTTTTTTCTCCAGGAAGTGTCAATGAACCCATCCTTGCTGGAGCAAATTTCCAAACCCCAAAATGAATTACAGACTCCTCCCTTATGGAAGCTGATAACTTCTCCACTTGGGAAGTGCCCCAGACACCTCCTGGAAACATAGGGTAAAGAAGAAGAGAAAGCAGTTCCCTTTCTTCTGTTCCTATGGACATGGCAGCTTTCAGTCTCGCACCTTGTCAGACCAGAGGACATAAAAAGGATATCTGTCCATGCATGTACATTAACTGCATGCCAAATGGATGGGTTGTGTGTCCCAATCAGCCTTTTTATAGCTGCATATATCGATATCTGGAGGTATATTGAAAGACTGAAGGAAATTTTTCTTTACCAACAGTCAGAACAAGAAATGAGGGGGAAAAAAATAAGTAGCACCACTTGCTAGTGTGGTACTAAAATCCCTTAAATTTAATGAAAGGAACACAAATAAACTAAATTTACACAAGAACTGGGGTGACAATATAATATAACACAACAAAGTCAACAAATTAACAGTAGATATGCCAAAAGACTACGTAGATGAATAGAAACATTGACCTCCCAGAGGCATGTGAGAACTACACATTATCCAAGGAAAGGAAGGCCAATAATATTCCAAATAGACAAAGGAATCAGACTGTGATTATGTTATATTTTGTTCTTGACCACCGGTTACCAATTAGAAAAGGGAATATTCACTAGGAAGTAGTGCTATGAAAAGAGACTGCAATGCAATAAAAGCTATTAAAATTTGTTCACCTATTATAAAGTTAAAGTTAATATATCAATCAAAGCTTCCAGTTAAAACAGCTTTCTGGTATTTAGTACTGATCCAACAACCTGGCACATGACAGATTAGTAAAGGGTTCAACTTTCATGGATACAAAATGTTTCCAAATATTCAAGATGAATCCCTTGAAGGAACTAAAGCTCTGATGTAGGGAACAGCATTTCCAGGAATTCATGAGAAGACTGCTCCTTCTTTCAATTGCTGTTTTGAAACCATCTCTGTTATTCTTGAGTGACAAGATTTTCAAATAAGCCACTGGCACCCATATGTGAGATAAGATTGGCACCAGTTTCATTCAGGACAAACTAGACACCATTAGAAGACTCTAGGTGCAAACATCATGTTCCTATGACCATCCATTCAGGAGAAACTGACAAAATTTTCAATATGATCATTGTGGAAGCCATATTTTAAGTCAATTCAGCACCATTTTCATTCAGGCCCAACTTGATATAAGTAGTCTTCTGATCGAAACTTCATATCAATATGCAGTGTTTTATCTACCCATGTGTCATGCGTCAAATACGCAGAATTTTCCAATGTGACGCACAAAAGTCGACGATGGTACGTAAATTGACACACCCCAATGTTATATTTTGCTGATTAACACAAAACAAAGGTTTGGTCTAAAAATCGTCGCCAGTACGTAAATTGACTCACCCAATGTTATGTTTTGCTGATTAGCACAAAATAAAGGTTTGGTCCAACTACTTCATTGGCTAGGTTACAACTTGCTCAAACAGAAAACACGCGCACATCAGTTTCTTATGCTGATGTTATCATAATACATGGGTTACAAATGAGTGTGGAGCTTGGAGCTGACTTTATGTGACCTGTAACTGTCACATCATTTGTAGCAACAGTATGTTAGAACCATAAATCACCTCACACAAGAAAGAGGCAAAAAATAAACATGTGATTTTACTGTGATTCTCACGAGAAACTATTATTTTCTGCGCATCCTTGTCACGCAAAGAAGCAACAATTTCCATTCCCTCAATTGTATGCCTTGCGTTGTTCCACGATACTATCAGCGTTCGAATGAAAATGGTGTCCAAGGTAAAAAAACTTAAAATAGATCCGAAACAAACGAAATTATGATTTGGACCGTGTTTTTACAACCGACCTTCATCATCTAAAGATGAGGTAACGGTTACTCATAAGGTAAAACGTAACTCTTTGCAGCAGTGGTTGAAAACATACAGCTGGCTACATTTTCAAAAAAAAAAGGTAAGTTGAGTGAAGAATTTGACAGTGAAGACGCCTTTATGTTTTGCCATATATGTACAGAGCTAAAATAAACCTCAATGACCAAATGTGCCAAAAAACAAAAACTTTCAGAACAGTACACTGGGAAGGCATGCTGGGTTGCCAGAAAACAAACTGTTGATTGAAGGCAGAGGTCTCGATAGGATTTTAAACTCGTTTTGGTAAAAACAGGAGTCACACCAGCAAAAGTTGCTGTCCCCTCCCAGAAAACTATGCAAATTAGAAGAACTATTGGTTGCCACTGAGTTTAATTTTACATTCTTTATAACATTGACATAGCTCTCGTTTGTCCATCAGAGTGAGACTGAATTTTGTCAATCCAAGGAAGGTCTTATTCCAAGCACTAAGCTAGGCATCACTAACTTTTCTTACACTTGGCTACTGTCCCATATGAACTTTCAGTTCTAGCAACTTAGCTCTCTTCTGAATCTCCTTACAATCTTCATCAGTCTGCCATTTAACTCTAAAATACTATCCAAATTTGTGAATGGCATTTTGTCCAAGTCTCAACATGTCTTGATTCCGAGGTCACATGCACTGCTTATTCCCCTACACTCGGAAATGAACATAATTATGAAACCTAAAGTGGTTTACTTCATGTACTCTTATAAATGACCACAAGTACATCTCTTGGGCTTTCTGCCTCTGAATTCAATCACTGTAAATATCAGTATATTTTCCTACCCAGCCGCCAGTCAAAGCCTTTGAACTTGCCGCCCAGCTAATTGCATCATGTTCTTCTGACGTACTCTTATAATGTCAACATGTACATCAGGGGGTCTTTCAGCCACAGAATTCTATCATTGTAAGTATCAGCACATTTCTCCACCCTGCCACCAGTCAAAGTCTTTGAACTTTTTGCCCAGTTATTGCGTCATGCTCTTTTGATGTACTCTTATAATGACAACTTGCACATCAAGAGGTCTTTCAGCCACTGAATTCTGTCATTGTAAATATCAGCACAGCTAAGTGATCAATACATTTTCTCACTAAGCAGGTGGCTGAAGCTGGACTGGCAAGTCTTTGAATTTTGCCGCCCACCTATTACATGTGTACAGAGGACTCCCGCCTAAGTGATTTTCTGTGTCCCAGATAAAAAATTGGCATCCAAATACGCGTGATCAAGTGTTTCCAAGACCTCTGGAAGGTTCACAACACCAGGCAGATTTTAATGCAGTTTTACAAACAAGACATAGCAGCAAAAGTGCTACTTAGGTGTGTACATTGGCTGAGCGTAAAAGACATCCCTTTTTTAAAATACAAATCTCTTTTTAATTTAATACACGACTTAACAGCTAAAGAAATTGATGCCATTGGCATTTTGAAGAATTCCGCCGCTCAGTATGACTTTACTACCTGTTCAGAGGTACTGGAGAGCCTATCAAACATTGTTGAGGATAGTTTTATACGTGACCTGCAAAATTCGTCATTTGTGACAGCAATTGCAGATGAAAGTACTGACATAGCCAACAATAAACGCCTTGTGATGTATGCTTAGATTATTTCTGATGATATGAAACCATCAACAAGATTTTTAGCAAATATAGAATGTTCAGATGCTTCTGGCAAAGGAATTGCCTTATTGGCTTTAGTCACATTATATAACTAATATTTTTGTTGTGTATTTAAACAATATAATTATTTTTTAAAAACTACTTTAGACTGATCATCAGCTTGAATAGGACTCATAGGATTGGATTTTGACTCAGTTTTTTGCCTTGATGAGTCAGATGACTTACATAAAGCCATTTGTAGATAAAACACTGAATATGACTTTCCATTTTGGAAAAATAGAAAGTTCTTCAAGATGGCTGCCATGGTAGCTATACTGGATGTCAGATTAGCACCATTTTCATTCTCTATCAACTAGACATAATCAAGTCTTCTTGTGAAACCCAATGTTCATATGACTTTCCATCTAGGGAACGTAATGATTTTCAAGATGGCTGCTATGCTGAACATATTTGATATCCCATAACACAACTTTTGTTTAAGAGCAACTAGACACCATATCTTCCAGTGAAAACCCATGGTGATATGATTTTCCTCTCGGAATGTGTAGCAATAAAAGAATTTCAAGATGGCTGCTGTTGTGACCATATTGGATCTCTGATCAATACCAGTTTCACCTATAATCCCATATCTGTGATTCTGAATAGTCTATATCATGAATTTTACTTCCCTTGCACTGCATTGATTTGT
>JAECUM010006169.1:0-35558 GCA_016617855.1 Megalonaias nervosa
CAAAATGTCCAATTGTTCACTTTCTAAAATATATTTCATTTTTGGACAAATGTACAATATTTGGACAAGTTGCACAAAGTTTAGTAAAATGGTACCAAAACTTTGAAGTAATATTGTAATCGTAGAATAGATCTTCAATACCTTCCTTCTCACTCTTACAGAAGTGCATTTGTCATCATCTAACATGTTAGTTCTTTTCAAGAAGTTATTAATGACAATTATTCTATGAATTAATTCAAAATTTGAAGAGATCAACTTTGTATCCTTAGTACAAAGTTTCGCCAGGCTCTAAGTCTTAGACCACTCCGCACTTCTTATATTTTTTTATATATAATTGTATCCATGTTTCTTGCTTAGCAGTGTGTTGCCTCTTTACCTTTTTTAAAACAAATCTTTGTAAACAATCTTAAGTGAGTTTAGTTTTGCATGTTCTTTATTTATACTCTTTGCCTATCAAACTTGTTGTGAGCCAAGTGGTTTTTTTCATTGTGTCCTTCCAGGATTTTGGAATTTTGGATATTAATGAAAAGGCATCCGGTTTTTGTTTGATCGTTTCAAATGGTATTAAATTACAGCAATCATCAGCTAAGTCATTAAGAACTTAAACGCCTGCATATTTCCAGGATTTATATTGATGGAATTTTATGGGTGGATGAAAATTTAAAAACTCAGTGATAAATACTCATTTAGTTTTTGTGGATCCTCTTTTCCAATTCAATACTGGCAAAATAAAAGCTCTCCAAAAACTCTTTTTAATGAACTTATCAATTTCTTCTAATTTTCTCCTCCCTAAATTCCAAACGGTCTTCATATTTTTGAGTACAGTTGTATTGATTAGGTTTTGTAATGCTCCATCTTTGTTTTCCAATAACCTTTTAACCCATCTTACCTTAATATACCTAATAAATGAATAAATGTGTATCATATTTAATCTTCCCTCATTCTCCAGGGCTGCTAGTATCATCTGCTTCCTGACCAGATTTATACTCACTGACATCAAAGATGAGTCTCTGTAATCTGCATTTTGCTTTAAATTTATAGCTACAACCTCAACATTGATAATACACAAAGCGCAAGAGGATCCCCTTGATGATATCCTCATTAAAGTCTAAAAGATGATATATTTTCTTTATGTATAACGTAACCTTTTAGAGTTATTACCAAACAGCCTAAACCACTTACAAATGGAATCATCAAAGGTAAAAGATAGTAAAGTTTTTCCCTCAAAGCTCCAGTTAATTGAGTCGAAGGATTTTTCTAAGTCTGTTAACAATAATAAACCATATATTTTTACATTCTCTATTTTATCCATAATATCATATAAGAGCCTGATATTTTCTCCAACTAGGTAGCGATTTTGACTTATTTCCACGTGTTACTTACATTTAATATGTAATGTATGTTTGACTTTGGTCCATAATTGAGGGTAGAGTTTTTGTGTACCTGATTTTTGTCATGCTTGTAAGATATTTGAATTCACTGTCTCGCCATGTTTACAGGTGTAGAAGGCTCTAGAACCCTAACCACTGAGATTATTGAAGACATTATTGCAACTGTGGTTAAGGAACTTTATCGACAATATTATTACTGTGATTATTAAGGAACGTTATTGACAATGTTGCAACTGTGATTATTAAGGAACGTTATCGACAATGTTACGACTGATTATTAAAGGAACGTTACAGACAGTGTTACAACTGTGATTATTAAGGAATGTTATCGACAATGTTGCAGTTGTGATTATTAAGGAACGTTATCGAAAATGTTGCAACTGGGATTATTAAAGGAACTTTAGAGACAATGTTACGACTGTGATTATTGAAGGAACTTATCATTTACCTTAGAAGCATATGGCAGAGTCCTTACACCATAATCTCTACATTTGCCCTATATAATCATCAGTCTTAGAAAAATATGACAGAGTCCTTAGACAATCATCTCTATCATAGGACTTCATTCTTCATGTATTGCATCATTTGTATTCAGATAGCAGGGATTGATTATTCCTGTTCCAACATAAGTGGGGGTCACAATTTGAAATATAATGGCTGTAAATACCACCAAAAAATAATTAAAAAGAACAATAGTTTAAAAATGGTGTCTTCTGTACTTTTCAGGAACCGTCTGATGCAGGATGTAAGTATATATTTATCTCATTATACGCTTTAACCAAGCAGTGATTTTTGAGACTCCATTTTAGAATAATCTTTTTCCATTTAGGTGTCAAAATTCATCTGGATGTTGTTTTTCGCTATTTTCTTTTCATTTAACTCGTCTGATTTTAAAGTGTACTGAACTTATGGAATGGTAATGTATATAGTTTGAATTCATGAGTAAACTGTCATCTGTCAACATTTGCTTTATCCACTTCTAAAAAACCACTGAAGCAATTTAAACCCACATTCAGAGTATAAATTGTGCCATGAAGTCATTCGACCCATAAGCATAAGAGCTATGAAGTCATTCACCCTTTAAACATAACAGCCATGAAGTCATTCAGCATTTAAGCATAACAGCTATGCAGAAAAAAAGGAAAACTTTGATCATCTTTTTTTCTAAAAACTGCTCCAGACATTCTGACCAAATTTGACAGATTGCATTGGATTTTACATACGATTATAAGCCATCATCCAATGTGGCCAGCAATATTACAGATATTTTTTTTTTTTAAATCTATAAAACCACTTCTAGAAAATCTCAGGAAGATTAACCAAATTTTGAGAGAACACATCCTGGCATGAAGATCTCTCTGAATTTGAGAGAATGCATCCTGGCATGAAGATCTCTCCAAATTTGAGAAATGCATCCACGCATCATGATCTCTCTGAATTTGAGAGAATGCATCCAGGCATGAAGATCTCTCCGAATTTGAGAGAATGCATCCGTGCATGATGAACTGAATTTGAGAGAATGCATCCATGCATGAAGATCTCTCTGAATTTGAGAGAATGCATCCATGCATGAAGATCTCTGTGAATTTGAGAGAATGTATCCACACATGAAGATCTCTCTGAATTTGAGAGAATGCATCCATGCATGAAGATCTCTAAAGTTTTCTTAAATAAAACATATGCATCATTTCATGTCATGACTTTATTAAAAGTAGAAAAAAATGGTTTTAAACAGCATCTTTTAAAAACAGCTGAATAGAATTGGACAGAAAGTTTCTTTTCATCAAGGCCATTCAAGTTTATACAAATGATGCTGATCTGCCATCCAATATGGCTGCTATTACAAAATCAAAAAAGACCATTAGCAAGAAGTCTCAAAATTCTTTCTGCAATTTGATACATTTTGCAAGAGAGTATCCTGGCATAAAGAGCTGTATCAAATTTGTACTTGTAAGTTATGCTGATTCATTATCATACATGTACATGGCTGTTATTTGTACAATCAAATTTATACAAGTTATGCTGATTCATTATCATACATGTACATGACTTACTCATACAGTCAAATTTGTACAAGTTATTTTGATTCATTCGCATGCATGGCTGTTATTCATACAATCAAATTTGCACAAGTTATACTGATTTATTATCATACATGTACATGGCCGTTGTTCATACAATCAAATTTGTACAAGTTATAGTGATTCATTATTATGACTGACTGTTATTCATACAATCAAATTTATACAAGTTATACTAATTCATTATCATAAATGCACAAGTTTGTTATTTATACAAATAGAAACTAAAAATCTTGGAAGACTTTTACCTAAAAATTCCCAAGCAGAATTAGACTAAATTTGACAGAAAGTGTGCTTGCATAAATGTCCGTTAAGTTTATTCAGGTAAGTCCCGCCTGCCTTTATATCTGGCTGTCTTTACAAAAATAAAACTAAAAAACTTGGAAAACGCTTCGCAGAACTAATAACAAGAAATTGACTGAATTTTTTCAGAATGCATCCCGGTATTTTAATTTTGTACAAATAATACAAATTTTGTACAAATAATAAAGATGTAATGTGCAATATGTTTCCTGTCACTAAAAGTTGAAAATAAACTTTTCAATGACTTTCCACAATAATTGATTAGCAGCATAGGACCAGATTTGACAAAGGACATTCTGGTTTTAAAGGAATTTTATTTTTTTAAATATAGCTAAAGATAGTGAAATAGAAAATTTGCTGACAGCCAGGTGAGTAATCCCACATGGGCCCATTGACTTTTGATAATGGCTTCATATTTTATTCTTTCCATTCCTTGTAGAAATAAGTCACTTTTAAATAGATTGTATCTATACAGGATAGATTCAGCATCTTGTTATGCCAGACTTGTAATGGATTGTATCTATACAAGAGAGATTTGGCATCTTGTTATGCCAGACTTGTAACGGATTGTATCTATACAAGAGAGATTTGGCATCTTGTTATGCCAGACTTGTAATGGATTGTATCTATACAAGAGAGATTTGGCATCTTGTTATGCCAGACTTGTAACGGATTGTATCTATACAAGAGAGATTTGGCATCTTGTTATACCAGATTTGTAATGGATTGTATCTATACAAGATAGATTTGGCATCTAGTTATATCAGACTTGTAATGGATTGTATCTACAAGAGAGATTTGACATCTTGTTGTACCAGACTTGTAATGGATTGTATCTATACAAGAGAGTCAGCATCTTGTTATACAAGACTTGTAATGGATTGTATATATACAAGAGAGATTTGGCATCTTGTTATACCAGATTTGTAATGGATTGTATCTATACAAGATAGATTTGGCATCTAGTTATATCAGACTTGTAATGGATTATATCTACAAGAGAGATTTGGCATCTTGTTGTACCAGACTTGTAATGGATTGTATCTATACAAGAGAGTCAGCATCTTGTTATGCCAGACTTGTAATGGATTGTATCTATACAAGAGAGATTTGGCATCTTATTATACCAGACTTGTAATGGATTGTATCTATACAAGAGAGTCAGCGTCTTGTTATACAAGACTTGTAATGGATTGTATCTATACAAGATAGATTTGGCATCTAGTTATATCAGACTTGTAATGGATTGTATCTACAAGAGAGATTTGGCATCTTGTTGTACCAGACTTGTAATGGATTGTATCTATACAAGAGACTCAGCATCTTGTTATACAAGACTTGTAATGGATTGTATCTATACAAGAGAGATTCAGTATCTTGTTATACCAGATTAATAATGGATTGTATCTATACAAGAGAGATTCAGCATCTTGTTGTTCCAGACTTGTAATGGATTGTATCTGTACAAGAGAGATTCAGCATCTTGTTATACAAGACTTGTAATGGATTGTATCTATACAAGAGAGATACAGCATCTTGCTGTATCAGACTTGTAATGGATTATATCTATACACCAGATTCAATATCTTGTTATATCAGATGTTATTAATAAAAATTAGTCCAGAATTAACCTATGAATGGATTTCATGTTTCGTTTATAATTACATACTGATCTTAAAATCATTGATCTACAAGAAAGATTTGTGGAATCAGTTAAATAGTTGTGTACAAAGAAACATTTGTTACACTCTCCACCAGATGTAGCCCGAATCGCTGTTTTATCATTTAACATCATTGAGCTCTAATTGCAGTTGTCATTATTCAACATTGGTTATTCGTTACCCTCTCCATCAGATGTAGCATTTATGGCTGCATAATGTTTTAACATTATTGAGCTCCTTCAGTTGTAATTAGTTGTGCTTGTTGACTTAATTAGTAAATGTATTTGCCTTCCAAATATCCTCCTCAATCCTGTATTGTTAACTCTCAAGGCCATACATTTATCATATTAGGAAGTGATGGTTGTGTGGGTGGAGTCTACGAGGCATCATCTGTCAGTATGCTATCAAAGTTTATATCATGTTGAATGATGGTTCTGTGACTGGTGTCTGGCATCATCTGTCAGTATGCTATCAAAGTTTATGTCATGTTATATGATGGTTCTGTGATTGGTGTCTGGCATCATCTGTCAATGTGCTATCAAAGTTTATGTCATGTTATATGATGGTTCTGTGACTGGTGTCTGGTATCATCTGTCAATATGCTATCAAAGTTGACCATTAAATATGAAATAGTATAACTATTTTGAACTATTTGTTACTGATTTTCTTTTGGTCAAAATATATTAGTAATAAGTAGTTCATGATAATTATACTATAACATGGCAGTATTGATTCTAACACAGAAAAAGAGAGTTTAAACTTGGTTCACTAGCATAGGTTATGTATGACTGGTCCCTTAATGACACTAATACTAGACATATTCCTGGCAAATCTAATGCTAGCAAAGAATACAAGATTATGATGTAGAAAGTTGGACTTTTTGACTCCTATGCATTGGTTAAAGGCCAGGATCTAAAACATTATTACAAGCTTGGGATTTTATTTAAATTCCAGTTTCTAAATGCTATTACAAATTTGAGATGACAGTTACAAGCTTTTGACTCCTATGCTTTGATTAAAGGCCAATATCTAAAACACTATTACATGTTTCAGATGATATTTAAGGCCAGTATGGAAAACACTATTACAAGTTTGGGATGACATTTAAGACCAGTATCTAAAACACAAGTACAAGCTTGGGATGACATTTAAAGTCAGTATCTAAAACACTATTACAAGTTTGGGATGACATTTAAGGCCAGTATCTAAAACACAAGTACAAGCATGGGATGACATTTAAGGCCAGTATCTAAAATACTATTACAAGTTGGGGATGACATTTAAGGCCAGTATCTAAAATACTATTACAAGTTTGGGATGACATTTAAGGCCAGTATCTAAAACACTATTACAAGTTTGGGATGACATATAAGAACAGTATCTAAAACACTATTACAAGTTTGGGATGACATTTAAGACCAGTATCTAAAACACAAGTACAAGCATGGGATGACATTTAAGGCCAGTATCTAAAATACTATTACAAGTTTGGGATGACATTTAAAGGCCAGTATCTAAAACACTGTTTCAAGTTTGAGATGACATTAAGGGCTAGTATCTAAAACACTGTTTCAAGCTTGGGATGACATTTAAGGCCAGTAACTAAACACTATTACAAGTTTGGGATGACATTTAAGGTCAATATCTAAAACATTATTATTAGCTTGGGATGACATTTAAGGCCAGTATCTAAAACACAATTACAAGTTTGGGATGACATTTAAAGCCAGTATGTAAAACACTATTACAAGATTGGGATGACATTTAAAGGCCAGTATGTAAAACACTATTACAAGTTTCGGATGACATTTAAGGCCAGTATCTAAAACACTATTACAAGTTTGGGATGACATATAAGAACAGTATCTAAAACACTATTACAAGTTTGGGATGACATTTAAGACCAGTATCTAAAACACAAGTACAAGCATGGGATGACATTTAAGGCCAGTATCTAAAATACTATTACAAGTTTGGGATGACATTTAAAGGCCACAGTCTAAAACACTATTACAAGTTTGGGATGACATTTAAAGGCCAGTATCTAAAACACTGTTTCAAGTTTGAGATGACATTAAGGGCTAGTATCTAAAACACTGTTTCAAGCTTGGGATGACATTTAAGGCCAGTAACTAAACACTATTACAAGTTTGGGATGACATTTAAGGTCAATATCTAAAACATTATTATTAGCTTGGGATGACATTTAAGGCCAGTATCTAAAACACAATTACAAGTTTGGGATGACATTTAAAGCCAGTATGTAAAACACTATTACAAGATTGGGATGACATTTAAAGGCCAGTATGTAAAACACTATTACAAGTTTCGGATGACATTTAAGGCCAGTATCTAAAACACTATTACAAGTTTGGGATGACATATAAGAACAGTATCTAAAACACTATTACAAGTTTGGGATGACATTTAAGACCAGTATCTAAAACACAAGTACAAGCTTGGGATGACATTTAAAGTCAGTATCTAAAACACTATTACAAGTTTGGGATGACATTTAAGGCCAGTATCTAAAACACAAGTACAAGCATGGGATGACATTTAAGGCCAGTATCTAAAATACTATTACAAGTTGGGGATGACATTTAAGGCCAGTATCTAAAATACTATTACAAGTTTGGGATGACATTTAAGGCCAGTATCTAAAACACTATTACAAGTTTAGGATGACATATAAGAACAGTATCTAAAACACTATTACAAGTTTGGGATGACATTTAAGACCAGTATCTAAAACACAAGTACAAGCATGGGATGACATTTAAGGCCAGTATCTAAAATACTATTACAAGTTTAGGATGACATTTAAAGGCCACAGTCTAAAACACTATTACAAGTTTGGGATGACATTTAAAGGCCAGTATCTAAAACACTGTTTCAAGTTTGAGATGACATTAAGGGCTAGTATCTAAAACACTGTTTCAAGCTTGGGATGACATTTAAGGCCAGTAACTAAACACTATTACAAGTTTGGGATGACATTTAAGGTCAATATCTAAAACATTATTATTAGCTTGGGATGACATTTAAGGCCAGTATCTAAAACACAATTACAAGTTTGGGATGACATTTAAAGCCAGTATGTAAAACACTATTACAAGATTGGGATGACATTTAAAGGCCAGTATGTAAAACACTATTACAAGTTTCGGATGACATTTAAGGCCAATATCTAAAACACTATTACAAATTTGGGATGACATTTAAGGCCAGTATAAAAAAGTTATTACAAGTTTGGGATGACATTAAAGGCCTGTATCTAAAACACTATTACAAGCTTGGTATGACATTTAAGACCAGTATCTAAAACACTATTACAAATTTGGGATGACATTTAAGGCCAGTATCAAAAAGTTATTACAAGTTTGGGATGGTATTTAAGGTCAATATCTAAAACACTATTACAAGTTTGGTATGACATTTTAAAGGCCATTATCTAAAACACTATTACGAGTTTGGGATGACATTTAAAGGCCAGTATGTAAAACACTATTACAAGTTTGGGATGACATTCAAAGGCCAGTATCTAAAACACTACTGCAAGTTTGGGATGACATTTAAGGTCAGTGTAAGGTCTAGTAATTTACATGAGATGGTTGTAGGTTTAGGATTGAAGGTTTGGGTAATGCAGTCTTTAGACCCCACCCACAGTTTCTGTTCCCATTTCAGGTGAAATTGGAAGTGAAAATATTCAAGGTGTTTAGTTGCTGCACTGTATCTTCACCATCAATGCGCATCTACCAGCATCAGAAAATAATTATTAAAATGCAAGAGGATTAGATCAATATTGTATATAGTGACAGACAATCTCTAGAATGCAAGAGGGTTAGATTGATAAAGTATATACTGACAGTCATGTTATTTCCAAAATCCCTATGTCACTGATTCACGTGTATTTCAAAATATATACTGATCCGGTGGCCTAGTGGTTAGAGTGTCTGCCTCAGATGCGAGAGGTCGCGGGTCCGAACCCTGGCCAGGTCATACCAAAGACTTATAAAAATGGTACTAACAGCTACTTTGCTTGGCGCTTATCATTAAGAGGTTAGTGTTAGGACTGGTTGGCCTGGTGTCAGGATAATGTGACTGGGTGAGACATCATGCTACATGTCTACAGCATGATGCTACAGTGCTAGACATCACTATAAGCTGCCAAACTGCATACATCATAGCGATATGACCAAAAACATTGTTAAAGCTACGTTAAAAATCCAAATCACACACATGCACACTCAATATGGTATATAGTGACAGACAATCTCTAGAATGAAAGAGAGTTAGATTGATAAAGTATATACTAACAGCCATGTTATTTCCAAAATCCCTATGTCACTGATTCACATGACTTGTGTATTTCAAAGTAGGACAGCAAATGTGTTCTTCATTGCTAGATTTAATTTTGATATGATATACAATTCCAAAAGTTTTGTCTATACTGAGTTAATTTGAATACGTGCAACATTAATCAACAAATTTCTTATCATGTGATGTTCATACTTTAGTTTTTGCAAGCTGTATAATAAAATTATAAACAGTTTAGTTCATATGGAAAAATATATAATATAATTGTAATCAGTTGATATGGAAAAATGCATGCTACAGTTGTAATCAGTTTAGTTGATATGAAAAAATGTGTAATATAGTTGTAATCAGTTGAGTTGATATGGAAAAATGTATAATATAATTGTAATCAGTTTAGTTGATATGTAAAAATGTATAATAAAATTGTAATCAGTTTAGTTGATATGTAAAAATGTATAATAAAATTGTAATCAGTTTAGTTGATATGGAAAAATTTATAATACAATTGTAATCAGTTTTAGTTGATATGGAAAAATGTATTACAAAATTATAATCAGTTTTACTTGATATGGAAAAATGTATAATAAAATTAGAATCAGTTTTAGTTAATATGGAAAAATATATTATAAAATTGTAATCAGTTTAGTTGATATGGAAAAATGTATAATAAACTTGTAATCAGTTTAGTTGATATGGAAAGATGTATCATAAATTTGTAATCAGTTTAGCTGATATGGAAAGATGTATCATAAATTTGTAATCAGTTTAGTTGATATGGAAAGATGTATCATGTGATGTCATTCTATATATTAATTAGGTGATTTTGTATCTAGTTGACTGAGCTATCTTCCATTCTGGAAGCCATATGTTTGGTTGGATTCTAAGCAAACCTGGAATGTGTGTGTGGGGTGGGGTAGGGGATTATCAACTCAAATCTCCAGATCTGCTCCACCCCATTAAATTGGAAATAAATCAGTCCTTTATGCCATCAAGATCTACAGTAATCATACGATATCAATTTGCTAACGAATGAGATCCATTCATGAAAATGATTTTACGTAAAATATATATAGTATCAGTACATTCAGTACAACTCCTAGTCTCTGTGATAGCATTTATGTATAATATGAGAAATGTTTAATTTCAGAACATGTTTCAAGGTACTGAACTTTTCTACAATTGTGTCTTTCAGTATCAGCTGTCCTCATGCCATCCCCACCAAGAAGTGACACTGACAGATTCATGTGCATCGCATATCTTCTAGTTGATGTTGGATCTAGGGTACTGAGACAACTTCTAAGTCATCACACAGTCACCTCCATCTGCACTCTGGACCAATATCTTGCCAAAAACATGAATACTATCAACAGTCTTAGAAGTGTATTCAACCAGTCCCAGATGGACATCATGTTTCCACCAAATGGTGATGATACAAACCTAGATGACTATGACATCACCCTGCTGTCTGCCCTCTTTCAGAACATTGTGCCAACACTGAGTCAGCAAGAAAAGGATATGATCAAAAGACTGCGAGAAGAGAGAAACAAACTGTATGGTCATGCTAAGTCATGCCAGATTAATGCCAGTGACTTCCAGACTTATTGGAATGACATCAGCTCAACATTGACAACTCTCAGCCAGCAGTGCGGGGACACTGCTTTTGAGGCCAAGATATTGCAGGAAATTCAGCGCACTCAAGTTTCAGCAATCCCTGCTGATCCTACCTAGATATAATCAAAACATGGTTTGACGAGATAAAATCAGTTAAGGATGAGTTACAGAATGTGACAACAAGATTACAAGCACTGGAGTCAAAGGAAAGGTCTTCAGGAAGCCAGATGGATGCCCATCAATAGAAGAGTCAATCTGAACAGAATGAGTCATAATATATATTTACTTAAAGGAAGAGGCTCAGAAAATGTGAGTCATTGACAAGAAAAGCATTCACAAACTGCATTTAACAAGAGCATTTATATCAACAAAATTGAACAATAAACATCTATGCCTTTCAATTGAAAAACTCTCAGATATGAGTTACAAACATACCTACCTCACAGCTGAAGACATAATGGCAGTTCATTGTTATTGTTATATTGGAGAGTATAAAGATAGTGGCACTTCAAAGTTTTAGTTGCCAGTGCATGCCAGTAACTCTAAAACTATTTGTAGGAGTTTGATAAATCTTGCTACACTCGTGTTTAAGGATTGGGAGTTGCTTTTTAAATTACACTGAATACCACCCAAATGGGGAAGTTTAAATATCACCCCACTGTTATGATGCAAGCTTTTACCATTTGAATAAAGACTTTGGAAACAATTGTGATTCTTACGTTATGACTATGAAAATATCTATTGTTTTCTCTGAGATCCTTTGCAGTTTTTGAAATTGACAGGCATCCATGCCTTACTTGTGTCTATATAGAAGACATTCATCATGGGTCTGCTGTATGTGAAATTGACACGCACACACACACACACACACACACACACACAAGACCATTCAGCATGGGTATGGTGTATGTGAAATTGACAGACATCCATGCACTACTAGTGTCTATACAGAAGACATTCAGCATGGGTATGGTGTATGTGAAATTAACAGGCATCCATGCCCTACTAGTGTCTGTATTATTCAACATGGGTCTGGGTATGTGAAATACAGGCAACCATATCCTACTAGCGTCTATATAGAAGACATTCAACATGGGTCTGGGTATCTGAAATTGACAGGCAACCATGCCCTACTTGTGTCTATAAAAAAAGACATGCAACATGGGTCTGGTGTATGTGGTCTGTATAATACTGTTGTTTTCAAGTGTAAAGTATTGACCAACAATTTTTGATAAAAGTGTCAAGAAATAAATAATTATAGTTTCACTACTTACGTTGACATTAATTGAGTTTAGTGAAGGTATTAATTAGTCTGTATATGCACATACTCACATTCATGATGATAATTGCATACACCCACATTCAACAATTGCACGACCGCTCCTGTGGCCTAGTGGTTAGAGCGTCCGCCTCGGATGTGGGAGGTCGCGGGTTCGGACCTGGTTGAGTTATACCAAAGACTTTTTAAAAATGGTACTAACAGCTGCCTTGTTTGGCGCTCAGCATTAAGAGGTTAGTGTTAGGACTGGTCGGCCTGGTGTCAGGATAATGTGACTGGGTGGGACATCATGCCACATGTCTGCGGCATGATGCCCCAGTGCTAGACATCACTATAAACTGTCACACTGCAGACATCATAGCGATATGACTGAAAAATTGTTAAAGCTATGTTAAAAATCTAAATCACACACAGGCACACAATAATTGCATATACCCACAGTTATCATAATTGCATATACCCACAGTAATCATAATTGCATATACCCACATTCATGATAATTGCATATGCCCACATTCGTGACAATTGCATATGCCCATTCATGATAATTGCATATGCCCACATTCATGATAATTGCATATACCCACATTTATCATAATTGCATATGCTCATTCATGATAATTGCATATACCCACATTTATCATAACTGCATATACCCTCAATTATCATAATTGCATATGTCCACATTCATGATAATTGCATATACCCACATTTATCATAATTGCATATACCCATTCAGGATAATTGTATATGCCAACATTCTTGATAATTGGGGATTTCAATTTGAATTCATATGTCAATAACAGAACTGTACAATAAAGGAAAATATTATTTTATGTGAATATATTCATTCATTTTATAACATATTTTACATGTTTATTATACAGATGTGCTCTGATTTGTGTTGAAGAATAAAATGACATGTGACTTGCAAGCTGTATTTGTGTTATTTTATATAGTTCCAGTGAACCCTTGAGACCCAGCCTTGACATGAAAGGTATAAAAGAAGGCTTGGCAGAAACAATAAAAAAACCCAGCCTTGGCAGGAGTGTTTTAAAAATAACTTGGTCTTGGCAGGGACATTGGATTTTTTGCCAGCATTTCTGCAGCATTGAGAGTAATATATATATATATATATATATATATATATATATATATATATATATATATATATGTTTGTTTATATGTATGTATATATGTAGTGCTTGACTCCATCTCAACACAAAATTGACTATACAGTGGCAACAAATGATTAAGTTCAAAGATGAAAACTTGAATCACATAGAAACATAGGAAGATGAAGCTTTCATGTATGGACTCATCATCATCATAATCATCATCAATCCCTTAACCCAAGAGGTCGTTGGGGCACCACAGTTGACTTTGCAACCAATTCTCTCCATCTTTCCCTGTTCTCTACTGCCCTTTGGGAATCTCCAAATCCCATGCCTGTCCACTCCTTAATGTTGTCTTCCCACCTCTTCTTCTGTCTGCCTCCTCTTCTGCACCCTCGCACTGTGCCTTGCAAGATTGTTTTTGACTGTCCAGATGATCTTGAGACATGTATGGACTGATGGACTGCTAATATACATTGATAAAGCTCAGTACTGTATGGATTGATGGGCAGCTAATATACATTGATAAAGCTCTGTACTGTATGGATTGATGGAGTGTTAACATACATTGATAAAGCTCAGTACTGTATGGATTGATGGAGAATTAACATATATTGATAAAGCTCAGTACTGTATGGATTGATGGAGAGTTAACATACATTGATAAAGCTCAGTACTGTGTGGATTGATGGAGAGTTAACATACATTGATAAAGCTCTGTACTGTATGGATTGATGGAGAGTTAACATATATTGATAAAGCTCAGTACTGTGTGGATTGATGGAGAGTTAACATATATTGATAAAGCTCAGTACTGTATGGATTGATGGAGAGTTAACATACATTGATAAAGCTCAGTACTGTATGGATTGATGGAGTGTTAACACACATTGATAAAGCTCAGTACTGTATGGATTGATGGAGTGTTAACATACATTGATCAAGCTCAGTAGTATGGATTGATGGAGTGTTAACATACATTGATAAAGTTCGGTACTGTATGGATTGATGGAGTGTTAACATACATTGATAAAGCACAGTACTGTATGGATTGATGGAGAGTTAACATACATTGATAAAGATCTGTACTGTATGGATTGATGGAGAGTTAACATACATTGATAAAGCTCAGTACTGTGTGGATTGATGGAGAGTTAACATACATTGATAAAGCTCAGTACTGTATGGATTGATGGAGAGTTAACATACATTGATAAAGCTCAGTACTGTATGGATTGATGGAGTGTTAACATACATTGATAAAGCTCAGTACTGTATGGATTGATGGAGTGTTAACATACATTGATCAAGCTCAGTAGTATGGATTGATGGAGTGTTAACATACATTGATAAAGTTCAGTACTGTATGGATTGATGGAGTGTTAACATACATTGATAAAGCTCAGTACTGTATGGATTGATGGAGTGTTAACATACATTGATAAAGCTCAGTACTGTATGGATTGATGGAGTGTTAACATACATTGATAAAGCTCAGTACTGTATGGATTGATGGAGTGTTAACATACATTGATAAAGCTCAGTACTGTATGGATTGATGGAGTGTTAACATACATTGATAAAGCTCAGTACTGTATGGATTGATGAAGAGTTAACATACATTGATAAAGCTCTATACTGTATGGATTGATGGAGAGTTAACTGCAAGTAAAAAACCAAGATATAATGTGATACATAATGATATAAAGCTCAATAAATATATATATATATATATATATATATATATATATGCACAAACATATATACAAACATACATACATACATAAACATACATACATACACATGCATACATACATACATATACATGCACTTGCATGCATACATATATACACATACATACATGCATATGTACATGCTGAAGAGGAAATGAAGTCAGTCATAAATACAAGCATGCATACACACACACATGCATACAAACATATATACAGGCATACATTTGTCATGTAGAAAGAAATACATATATTGTTACACTTGTATACATTTTTCCATTTTCTTTTCTTACTATTTCATAGTTAATGTTAAGCACATAACAATATAGACGTACTGACATTTTTGAAGTATGATCATTATCAAGCAAATGTTCAAAGATCAGTGCCATGCTAAGCCAAATGCTAGTTAGCTCTGACTACAAATTTGTATGATTCCAAGTATTCAGATGTCTAGTTTTATCAATACGGTAGCTGACACAGTACTACTGTTGTATTTTTGTCACTTTTCTGTTATATTTCATGATCTTGTATTATGCTGAATTTGATTAATCTGACATAATGTCTGGTGAAAAGGAAATAAAGTCAGTCAGCCAGTCAGTGAGTGATTCTGTCGGTCATACATACATACATACACACATACATGCATGCATATGTACATCCAAACAAACATACATGCATGCATGCATCCATCCATCCATCCATCATGCATACATACATACATACAGACAGACATACATACATACATACATACATATATACATACATACATACATACATACATACAGTATATAGCTTTACTTCCTTGCATTTATTTAGCTCTCCATACACCCACATACCTATATATTTATTGAGATTTATGTATGTATGCAATTATCTCTGTATCCTTTCTTCCTTGAATTTATTTATCAGGATAGGCATTAAGATACTGACAATGATACAGATGGATACTGGTATAAAGATAGGTATATACATAAATACAGACTGATGCAAATGGATACTGATACAAAAATAGCTATATAAATAATGAAAGAGGGACAGACTTATACAGATGGATACTGGTATATTATACTTATGTAAAGGTGGACAAATAGACAGATGGACACTGGTACATCAATAGCTATATAGATAAAGACAGACATACAGAAGGATAATGGTATATAATAGGTATATAGATAAAAATGGACTGGGAGACAGATACATGTAGATACTGTTATAAAGATGGCTGTGTAGATGAAGACAGACAGAATGATATGGACAGATACTGGTATACAATAGATATATAGATAAACAGACAGACTTTATATGGATGGATACTGGTATAAAGATAGGTAGATAGTTGGATAAGTATGCTTTTGAATGGATGAAAAACTGTGCAATTGCAAGAAAGAAAAGACAGAGACAGACAAACCAACATACAGATAGGTCTGTGAATGGATGTATCAGTCTGTTAGACTGCCTTTATGTACCTATCTTTGTACCAGTAACCATCTGTATCAGTCTGTTAGTCTGCCTTTATGTACCTATCTTTGTACCAGTAACCATCTGTATCAGTCTGTGTATTTATCTATATACCACAGTTTATAACAGTATCCATCCATATCAGTCGGCCGGTATATGTTTATGTAGCTATTGATATACCAGTATCCATGTGTATCAGTCTGTCTTTATCTCTATACATATTTTATGTTTCTACCAGTATCTATCCATATCATTCTGTCAGTCTGTCTTTTTCTCTATACCTATCTTATGTTTCTACCAGTATTTATCCATATCATTTTGTCAGTCTGTCTTTATCACTATACCTATCTTATGTTTCTACCAGTATTTATCCATATCATTTTGTCAGTCTGTCTTTATCACTATACCTATCTTATGTTTCTACCAGTATTTATCCATATCATTTTGTCAGTCTGTCTTTATCACTATACCTATCTTATGTTTCTACCAGTATTTATCCATATCATTCTGTCAGTCTGTCTTTATCACTATACCTATCTTATGTTTCTACCAGTATCTATCCATATCATTCTGTCAGTCTGTCTTTATACCTGTCTTGAAACTAGTATGCATCCATTTCAATCTGTCTATCTGTCTTTATCTATATACCTGTTTTGACCAGTATCCATCTGTATTATTCTGTCAGCCTGTCACTATATACACTATCTTTATACTAGTATCAATACATATCATTCTGTCTGTCTGTCTTTATGTATATACCATCGATTTATATCAGTCTGTCTTTATCTCTTCTTATACCAGCATCCATCTCTATCAGTCTGTGTATAGATCTGTATAGCTATTCATATAACAGTATCCATCTGTAGTAGTCCATCTGTCTGTCTCTATCTATATACCTATCTTCATACCAGTGTCTATTCATATCTGTCAATCTATCTTTATCTATATAACTATCTTTTTACCAGTATCCATCTGTATGAGTCTGTCCATCTGTCTTTATCTACATACCTATATTTACACCTGTTACTATCTGCATCTGTCAATCTATCTTTATCTAATATTTATACACCTATCTTTAACCCAGTCCCCATCAATATCAATTGCCTGTATTTATCTATATAGTTATTGATATACCAGTATCCATTTGCATAAGTCTATCTTTATCTATTTTCTTTATACCAGTATCTATCTGTCTGTCTTTATTGATATACCTGTCTTTATACCAGTGTCTATCCATATCATTCTATCAGTCCATCTTTATCTATTTACCCATCTTTGCATCAGTATCCATTTGTGTCAGTTTGTCTATCTGTCTTTATTAGATACATACCAGTTTCCATGTGTATCAGTCTCTCTGTCTCTGTATACACATCTTTGTACCATTATCATTCTATAATGGTCTAACTTTCATCTGTATACCTGTCTTTATATCAGTATCCATCCACATTACTCTGTTAGTGTCTTTATCTCAATACCTACTGTTACACCATTATAGATCTGTATCAGTCTGTCTTTATCTATATACCTATTCCAGTATCCATTCGTATCAATCAGTCTGTCTTTATCTATATACCTAATCCAGTATACATTTATATCAATCAGTCTTTATCTATATACCTATTCCAGTATCCATTTGTATCTGTCTTTCAATCTTTATTTATATACCTATTCCAGTATCCATTTGTATTAATCTTTCTATCTTTATCTATATACCTATTCCAGTATCCATTTGTATCAATCTTTCTATCTTTATCTATATACCTATTCCAGTATCCATTTGTATCAATCTTTCTATCTTTATCTATATACCTATTCCAGTATCCATTTGTATCAATCAGTCTGTTTTTATCTATATACCTATTCCAGTATTCATTTGTATCTGTCTTTCTATCTTTATCTATATACCTATTCCAGTATCCATTTGTATCTGTCTTTCAATCTTTATTTATATACCTATTCCAGTATCCATTTGTATTAATCTTTCTATCTTTATCTATATACCTATTCCAGTATCCATTTGTATCAATCTTTCTATCTTTATCTATATACCTATTCCAGTATCCATTTGTATCAATCTTTCTATCTTTATCTATATACCTATTCCAGTATCCATTTGTATCAATCTTTCTATCTTTATCTATATACCTATTCCAGTATCCATTTGTATCAATCTTTCTATCTTTATCTATATACCTATTCCAGTATCCATTTGTATCAATCTTTCTATCTTTATCTATATACCTATTCCAGTATCCATTTGTATCTATCTTTCTATCTTTATCTATATACCTATTCCAGTATCCATTTGTATTAATCTTTCTATCTTTATCTATATACCTATTCCAGTATCCATTTGTATCAATCTTTCTATCTTTATCTATATACCTATTCCAGTATCCATTTGTATCAATCTTTCTATCTTTATCTATATACCTATCCAGTATCCATTTGTATCAATCTTTCTATCTTTATCTATATACCTAATCCAGTATCCATTTGTATCAATCTTTCTATCTTTATCTATATACCTATTCCAGTATCCATTTGTATCAATCAGTCTGTCTTTATCTATATACCTATTCCAGTATCCATTTGTATCAATCTTTTTATCTTTATCTATATACCTATTCCAGTATCCATTTGTATCAATCTTTCTATCTTTATCTATATACCTATTCCAGCATCCATTTGTATCAATCTTTCTATCTTTATCTATATACCTATTCCAGTATTCATTTGTATCTATCTTTCTGTCTTTATCTATATACTTATGTTTATACCACTTTCCATCCTTATCAGTTTGTCAGTGTTTTCATCTATATATAACTATCATTATACTAACATCAATTTGTATCAGTCTGTCTGTCATGATCTATACATTTATCATTATACTAATATTTATCTGTATGAATCTACCTGTCCTTATCTATATACCTCTCTTTATACCAGTATCCATCCCTATCAGTCTGTCTATAACCATATATCTATCTTTATACCAGTATCCATCTGTATCATTCTGTCGTTCTCTCTTTAACTATATACCTATCTTTATACCAGTATCCATCCCTATCAGTCTGTCTATAACCATATATCTATCTTTATACCAGTATCCATCTGTATCATTCTGTCGTTCTCTCTTTAACTATATACCTCTCTTTATACCAGTATCCATCCCTATCAGTCTGTCTATAACCATATATCTATCTTTATACCAGTATTCATCCCTATCAGTCTGTCTATAACCATATATCTATCTTTATACCAGTATCCATCTGTATCATTCTGTCGTTCTCTCTTTAACTATATACCTATCTTTATACCAGCATCCATCCCTATCAGTCTGTCTATAACCATATATCTATCTTTATACCAGTATCCATCTGTATCATTCTGTCGTTCTCTCTTTAACTATATACCTATCTTTATACCAGTATCCATCCCTATCAGTCTGTCTATAACCATATATCTATCTTTATACCAGTATCCATCTGTATCATTCTGTCGTTCTCTCTTTAACTATATACCTATCTTTATACCAGTATCCATCCCTATCAGTCTGTCTATAACCATATATCTATCTTTATACCAGTATCCATCTGTATCATTCTGTCGTTCTCTCTTTAACTATATACCTCTCTTTATACCAGTATCCATCCCTATCAGTCTGTCTATAACCATATATCTATCTTTATACCAGTATTCATCCCTATCAGTCTGTCTATAACCATATATCTATCTTTATACCAGTATCCATCTGTATCATTCTGTCGTTCTCTCTTTAACTATATACCTATCTTTATACCAGCATCCATCCCTATCAGTCTGTCTATAACCATATATCTATCTTTATACCAGTATCCATCTGTATCATTCTGTCGTTCTCTCTTTAACTATATACCTATCTTTATACCAGCATCCATCCCTATCAGTCTGTCTATAACCATATATCTATCTTTATACCAGTATCCATCTGTATCATTCTGTCGTTCTCTCTTTAACTATATACCTATCTTTATACCAGTATCCATCCCTATCAGTCTGTCTATAACCATATATCTATCTTTATACCAGTATCCATCTGTATCATTCTGTCGTTCTCTCTTTAACTATATACCTCTCTTTATACCAGTATCCATCCCTATCAGTCTGTCTATAACCATATATCTATCTTTATACCAGTATCCATCTGTATCATTCTGTCGTTCTCTCTTTAACTATATACCTATCTTTATACCAGCATCCATCCCTATCAGTCTGTCTATAACCATATACCTATCTTTATACCAGTATTCATCTGTATCATTCTGTCAGTATGTCTTTAACTATATATCTATCTTTATACCAGTATCCATCTGTATCATTCTGTCGTTCTCTCTTTAACTATATACCTATCTTTATACCAGCATCCATCCCTATCAGTCTGTCTATAACCATATACCTATCTTTATACCAGTAGTCATCTGTATCATTCTGTCAGTATGTCTTTAACTATATATCTATCTTTATACCAGTATCCATCTGTATCATTCTGTTGGTCTGTCTTTAACTATATACCTATATACCAGTATCCATCCATATCAGTCAGTCTATGTTGTTACGTTTAGGCTCATACAAAAGTAACAAAGAAAAGAGTGAAGCCAACAAGCTTTGTAAATTTTAACAAAATAATTTATTTCCCTAGAAAAAAAGGTAAAAATGTGAAAAAGGACTTACAGTTTGTGAATATAATCCAAAATTTAATCCTGGAATCTAAAAATATAAGTCCTATCACTAAAAAGTTCTAAATGAATTGAAGTTTGAATCCCGATGAAGTTCCAATATGGAAGGTGATGACGCCTTCTATAACCTGTTTTGTGCTGTTGTGTCAACAGTTCCTTGTTGAATTTTATGAATCAAGAATAATATTCCGGCTTTAGAATTCCAAATAATTTCCACTGAATGTCTTTGTCCAAGAATCTTTATGAGCACAAGTATTTTCCAGGGTGAATAAATTATTTTACATAGAAAAATCAACTCAAATGGCAACAACAAGACAAATACCTTGAGCCCGAAGGTATAAATTTACGACCAATGGTTTTCACTCTGTGTTGACCAATTCTGAACCAAGGTCAGGAACTAGGTCAGCTAAAAATAAAATGTAGCAATGTACTGCGAGTTTATCAGGTCAAAACAGAAAACTGAATTTTCTGAAAAAAATGTCAAATCCAATGAATAGAATTATCATTGCAATAAAATGTAATGAAATATAAATAAAACAAAAAAGAATTTAAAACCAACACACAAGTAATTAAATTACATATATGTAACACTTCCCCCCATAAAGAAAAAGAAAGATTTATATAATAATACTTTCTTTTTGCCATATGTAAATTATACATGAGGTAAAACAAAATTACATAAGAAAACTCTTATGAATTATGCAAAGTGTACATGAAACAATAGTTCTATACATGGGAAAGTGCATCTGCAATTAAATTGTCTTTTCCCTTGATGTGCCTGATGTCAAGATTATATTCTTGTAACAACAAACTCCACCTTAATAATCTTTGATTTTTATTTTTCAGCTTGTCAATGAAGGTAAAGGGGTTGTGATCACTAAACAGAAAAACCGGAGAAGGAGCTGAACTAATGTAAACTTCAAAATGTTGTAATGCCAAAATTAAAGCTAAACATTCCTTCTCAATTGTTGAGTAATTTCTTTGGTGCTTATTTAATTTCTTTGAAAATAGTACACTGGATGATCAACACCATTTCTGTCTTCTTGAATCAATACTGCTGCAACCCCAACATCACTTGCATCCACAGATAATTTAAATGGTTGACTAAAATTTGGAGCTGTAAGAACTGGTGCACTTTTAGGTATGGCCTTTAACCAGTCAAAAGCCTCCTGACATTTTTCAGTCCAAAGAAATTTGTTTTTCTTACTCAACATGTTTGTCAGGGGTTAAGCAATATTAGAACAATTGGAACAAAATTTCTGATAATATCCAGCCATACCTAAAAATCGCATCAGTTGCTTTTTACTGACTGGCACAGGGAATTCAGAGATAGCCTTGACCTTAGCATCTATAGGTTTAACTTGTCCATGTCCCACTATATGTACTAGAAAAGTTACACTAGCACAGCAGAACTCACTTTTAGATAAATTGATTGTCAAACTTGCATCACTGAGTCTGTCAAAGAATTTCCGAATTGTTGCTAGATGTTCTTTCCAGGTGTCATTGTAGATGATGACATCATCGATGTAAGCATCACAATTATCTAGACCAGAGGTAATCATATTCATCAAATGTTGAAAAGTACTTGTAGAACCCTTCAACCTGAACAGTATTACTTTATATTGATAGAGTCCATCTGGAGTCACGAATGCCAAAATTACCTTTAACGGAAAGCGTTAGTGGAATTTGCCAAAATCCTTTCAGAAGGTCAAATCTGGTGACATACTTGGCATTTCCAATTTATCAATACAGTCATTAATTCTTGGTAATTAAAATGAATCTGTCTTAGTCACACTGTTCACCTTCCTATAATCAGTGCACATATGGAAAGTTTTATCTGGTTTAGGAACAAGTATACATGCTGAACTCCAGTCACTTTTACTGGGCTCTATGAAATCATTCTCCAGCAAATACTGAATTTCCTTTTTCAAGTATTCCTGTTTGAGAGGGTTCATCCTGTATGGGTGTTGTTTCACAGGTTTAGAATTCACAATTTTAATGTCATGAAAAATTATGTTTGTCCTCGTAGGAACATCTGGAACTAAGTGCTCATATTGAAATAATAACTGTTTAAGTTCATTCCTTTCTTGTTGTTGCAAATGTGAAAGTTTCTGGTCCCGATTATTCATAATTTCCAAATTCCAAAGATTTGTTGCTCCAACATCAGTAGAGTCAGATTGAATTTCTTCATTTAAATCCTCAGTTGGTGGGACAGGTACAACTAAATTAATTGCATGATTTACCTGGTTTTCTCTCTCAATATACTCCTTTCACATGTTAATGTGGCAAAGCTGTTTTTGTTTTCACCTCCCAGGAGTATTTATGATGTACTTTAAATCATTTACTTTCTTTTCAACTGTGTATGGACCATAGTACTTGGCCTGAAGAGGATTTTGTGGAATGGGCAAGAAAGCCAGAACTCTATCACCAGGCTGAAAACTCCATTCCTTTCATTTTTTTTATCATACCTTAATTTTATATTTTCTGAGTAGAGTGCAGATTTGCTCTTGCGACCTCACAAGCCTTTGACAACTTATACTTAAAATCAGAAACATAATCAAGCAGATTAAGTTCAGTATCTTCATTAGAAAGTTTCTCTTTCAACAACTTCAATGGTCCACGCACAGTGTGTCTGAAAACTAGTTCAAAGGGATTGAATCCTAAAGATTCTTGAACTGACTCCCTGACAGCAAACAATAGTAAATGACTGCCTTCATCCCAATCTTTACCCGTATCAAAGCAATATGATCGAATCATATTCTTCAAAGTCTGATGAAATCTTTCTAAAGCCCCTTGGCTGTCAGGGTGATAGGCAGAAGATCTGAATTGTTGAATGCCTAATTCGTGCACAATTTGCTGGAAAGTTCCAGACATAAAATTTGACCCTTGATCTGATTGGACAGATCTGGGAAGGCCAAATTGAGTAAAAAACTTGATAAAGCTTTTACTATAGTTTTAGTTTTAATATTCCTCAAAGGAATTGCCTCTGGGAACCTTGTTGACGCATACATAATGGTCAACAAGTATTGGTTGCCTGACTTGGTCTTAGGTAAGGGACCAACACAATCTACCATTATTCTGCTAAATGGTTCGTCAAATGCAGAAATAGGTTGCAGATCAGCCTTATTTATCTTCTGATTGGGTTTTCCTACCATTTGACAAGTATGACAAGATCTGCAGTATTTACAAACATCACTTTTGATTTTTGGCCAATAAAGTGATTCAAGATCTTGTGATAAGTCTTATTAATCCCTAAATGACCAGCCAGAGGAGTTTCATGGGCCAAACTAAGTATTTCCTGTCTCTAAGATTTTGGAACTACAATTTGATAGTTCACTGACCACTTGTCACAAGCAGGTACCTCAGGAGATCTCCACTTTCTCATAAGAATTCCATTTTTAATGAAATAACAGACAGGTACTTCATTGGCTTCAGATTCACTAATGGCCCTCTGAAACAAACAGGAGATCTCAGGATCTTTTTCCTGTTTGACGACAAGTGATTGTCGTTTGTCACTGATTAGAAAAAAAGAGAATGAGCAGTTAAAAGAGGATCACTGTGATCAATACTTTTTGATTGATCTAAACAAGGAGTGAAAGTGACCTCATCAAAAGCCTGACCAATACATGTGTCAGCTAAAGGAATACTTTCCTTATCAAAATCATTCTCAAGAGATTTCTTTGCCATAGCTCTGGTAACTGCTCAAGCTGGGTATACATCAGGGAATTCTTTTTCAATTGGATCAACTTTCTGATCCAAACAAGGCTTGTCAGTTACAAGTGGATTAGCCACAACCTTGTCTCCAGCTAGGTCGTTGCCTAGTAACAAATGAATGCCCTCAACGGGTAAAGAAGGCACCCTTCCAACTGTCACAGGTCCTGAAACTAAGTCTGATGACAAATTGACACAATGGAGAGGAACATTAACAAAGCCGCACTCTACTCCCTGAATGAGAACACTCTCATCAGAAGAAGACTTCTAAGAAAAGGCAAAGTACCTGATAATAAAAGACTCTGAGAAGCTCCTGTATCCCTTAAAATTTTAATAGGGATAGGATTGGCCAAATCACCCAAGAGTGATATAGAACCCTTCGACATGAATGGTTCATAAATCTCCATAATAAAATCAGACTGGGGTTTATTAGACTCAACAAATGTATTGCTTTCAATACATGAATGTGACCTTGACCTCTTAGAAATAAGAGCATTTGGGATAGGTCTATCATGATTCTGATGCTTATATTTCAATTTGAAGCAATCAGAAATAACGTGTCCTTTCTTCTTGCAATAAGTACACGTAGGAAGAGACAAGGATTTTTAATCAAGTCTATCAGAAGCTTGATTTTTAAACATTGTGCCAGACTGAGTTTTAGAAGTAGTCGTATTAGGCTGAAATACCTTTTTTACCAGTAGACTGCTGAGTGAAAGACTTGCTTACAACAGGAACTTTATGAGTTAAGGAATACTCAGCGGCATGAGCAGCATTTTCCAAGGTTTCAATCTGGCGCTTGTCAAGATAAGTCTTAATATCGCTATGGACACAGTTTTTGAACTCTTCAAGTAATATAAGTTGTTTGAGACTTTCATAATCATGTTCAACTTTCTTGACTAAGCACCATCTATCAAATAACTGCTCTTTTTCTCTTGCAAATTCAACATGAGTTTGTCCAGCTTCTTTTTTATAGTTCCTAAATTTTTGCCAAGAAGCCTCAGGGACTAACTCATAAGACTTTAAGATGCATTCCTTAACCAAATCATAGTCAGCACTTTGATGAGCTGACATTGAATGGTAAATATCACTAGCTTTACTGATAAGTACACATTGTAGTAACTGAGTCCAATGCTCCCTTGGTCATTTAAAATTTTCAGCAATGTTTTCAAAACGAGGAAAATATTTGTCTACTTCTTTTCCTCTGAAAGGGGGCACTAACCTACTATTCTTTGTAATATCAAAACTTGAATTTGTATGTGAAGTGGAAATGTGCTTTTCACTTGCCAGCTTCATTTCTTTCATTTTGATTTGAATTCCTTTTTATCCTTCTCTTTTTGCATCTGTCTCTCTCTCTCCCTCTCTTTGAATTGCATTTGTTCTTTCTGTAACTCCAATTGCATTTGTTTATCTTTCTCTCTCCTGTCTCTCTCTCTCCTCTTTCTCAAATTGCAGCTGCAATTATTTCTCTTCTTTCTGTAAATGCATTTGTTCTTTTTCTTTTTCCAATTGTAGCTGCATTTGTTTCTCTCTCTCCTCTTTCTCAAATTGCAAATGCATTTGTTTTTCTTCTTTATCTTTCTGAAGTTCCAGATTCCTTAACTCTAATTCCATCTTGTATTTTAATTTCAATTCCTTTACTTTTATATCAGAGTATGATGCAAACTTACTGATCGAACCCAAAACACTTTTATCGAAAACATTCTTTTCTACCAAATACTGGATCAAAATGTTTTTTATTTCTTGCTTCGTTAAGGAAGATTTTGCCTCAGGAAGATCATATTTTCTGGCAAGTTCAAGCAATTCATCTTTTTCAAACAATCCAACTGCTCCTGAGTAGGACTAGAAAGAAAAGTCTCCACTTTTGATGACATTGTGAAAAAGCCTGTTGATTTCACTAAAGATTTCAAACAAAATGTGAAATAATACTTGGGATTTAAAATGTTCTGAAAACTAGGGTAATTTAAATTTCAAAAAACAATTTTCTCAAATATTTTAGCCAAAATTCATAGATCCCAAGGACGAGAACCCAATATCCTTTGTTACGTGTAGGCTCATACAAAAGAAACAAAGAAAAGTGTGAAGCCAACAAACTTTGTAAATTTTAACAAAATAATTTATTTCCCTAGAAAAAAAGGTGAAAATGTGAAAAAGAACTACAGTTTGTGAATATAAATCCAAAAATTAATCCTGGAATCTAAAAATATAAGTCCTATCAATAAAAAGTTCTAAATGAATTGAAGTTCGAATCCCGATGAAGTTCCAATATGGAAGGCGATGACGCCTTCTATAACCTGTTTTGTGCTGTTGTGTCAACAATTCCTTGTTGAATTTTATGAATCAAGAATAATATTCCGGCTTTAGAATTCCAAATAATTTCCACTGAATGTCTTTGTCCAAGAATCTTTATGAGCACAAGTATTTTCCAGGGTGAATAAATTATTTTAAATAGAAAAATCAACTCAAATGGCAACAACAAGACAAATACCTTGAGCCCGAAGGTATAAATTTACGACCAATGGTTTTCACTCTGTGTTGACCAATTCTAAACCAAGGTCAGGAACTAGGCCAGCTAAAAATAAAATGTAGCAATATACTGTGTGTTTATCAGGTCAAAACAGAAAACTGAATTTTCTGAAAAAAATGTCAAATCCAGTGAATAGAATTATCATTACAATAACATGTAATGAAATAAAATAAATAAAAAAGAATTTAAAACCAACACACAATTAAATTACATATACGTAACAATGTCTGTATACCTGTCTTTATACCTCTATCCACCTGCATCTATCTATATTTAATCATAAACCTCTTTTTGCCAGTATCTGTCTTTAAAAGTGTATTTCTCTTTATCCATGTTCCTATTTTATACCAGTATCAATCCATGTAAGTCTGTCTCTCTTTGTCTATATACCTATCTTTATACCAGTACCCATCTGTATCAGTCTGTCTGCCTGTCTAACTATGTACCTGTCTTTATGCCAGTATTGATCTGTATCAGTCTGTATGTCTGCCTGTCTTTATATATATATATATATATATATATATATATATATATATATATATATATACCTATCTTTATACTAGTATCCATCTGTATCAGTCTGTATTTATCTATACCTATCTTTATAGAAGTATGTACATGTGTATTTATCAATATACATATCTTTGTTCCAGTATCCATCCATATCAGTCTGTCCATCTTTCTTTATCTATACCTATCTTTATACCAGTATCCATCCATATCAATCTGTCAATCTTATCTATATCACTATTTTTTAGCAGTGCCCATTTATGTGTCTGTTTGTCTGTCTTTTTATTTATATACCCATCTTAATACCAGTATCCATCTGTATCTGTCATTCTCTCTGTCTTTTTATATCTTTCTTTATACCAATATCCATACCAGTCTGTCTGCCTGTCTTTATGTATATGCCATTCTTTATACCAGTCTCCATCCATATCAGTCTATCTTTATATATATATATATATATATATATATATATATATATATATATATATATATATATATACCTATTTTGATAATAGTACACATATCTATCTATCTACCTATGTACCTAGATACATTAATCAATCCACCTAACTTGTAAAATGCATTATTGTTTTCACATTTGTTAGAAGCTGCTACAGTTTACACAGTGGGTTTTCTTCTTGTCTCACCTTATGCAGATTTGCAATTCTGACACAAGAAACAAAAGTATAAAGGACATTTTCATTCGGAAGTCAAACCTCAGTGAATCAGAAATAAGGGCCTTGTAGAATATATCGCAAAACAAATCATTAATTTTAAAGAAAGGATGAAAGGGAAATGCCATAGTTTTGATGAACAATAGTATATTTTGGAAGCAGAGCAACAGTTAAATAATTTGGAGTAATATCAGCCTTTGTAAAAGCCAATTTACCATGATACTTGCTTGAAGACAAATATGACTTGAACAGTTATGCTTTTGAGTGGGAGAAGGTGGTATGACTATTTTGTTGCAAATACTTCAAGGCCAATCTATTTTTGTTTTCTTTAAAAAAAATTCACAAATATGTGGAAAAGTGAATTATGTCAAGGGAAATTATGCCTGGTTCCACTGTTTAAAATGGGGTAGTTGAGACTGAAGATATTGACAAAAAGATCTTTAGCTCTACTGATCAGAAGAGCTTTTAGGATGGTCTCTTGTTAATGCTACTCCTCCTAAACCATTGTCACGAAAATTCAAACACCCATTTGTATGATGTCCATTTTGTCGTAAAAATGGTGCCAATCTGACAGCCAATAATGTCTCCACATGAACCATCTTGAATCTTGTGTTATTGCTACTGCTTCTGAATGGAAAGAATATCTTGAAAATATCTCTACTCCTCTCCAAATGATTGGCTATATTCTGGCTGCCATGGTAACTGCTTTAAAATTCTTGTCACTACTCCCATTAAATAGACAATCATTATGCCATGGTGTTTCCACAAAAAATGCTTCTAATTTCTACTTGTCTTAAATGAAAATAGTCCCAAGCTGATATGCAGCATGTGTATCAAAATAAACTGATTTGAAAATCTTGTTGCCACTGTAAACTATCGAGAGTGGTTGCAACAGTTACAAAGGAAGAAATGGTCTTGTCTTGAATTCCTGAAAATTCCTTTTGCCCAGTAAAGCATCAGTCCATTTGAGGGACTCTTGTACATCAACCCTTTCAGGGACTCTTGTACATCAACCAATTCAGGGACTCTTGTACATCAACCAATTCAGGGACTCTTGTACATCAACCCTTTCAGGGACTCTTGTACATCAACACTGTCAGGGACTCTTGTACATCAACCCTTTCAGGGACTCTCGTACATCAACCAATTCAGGGACTCTTGTACATCAACCCTTTAAGGGACTCTTGTACATCAACCCTTTCAGGGACTCTTGTACATCAACCCATTCAGGGACTCTTGTACATCAACACTGTCAGGGACTCTTGTTCATCAACCCTTTCGGGGACTCTTGTATATCAACCCTTTCAGGGACTCTTGTACATCAACTCATTCAATTTGGAACAGCTTGCATATCTTAAAGACACAAATGATTCTAAGAAGAAGCTGAATAAAATTAAACAGTCCTAAAAACTATTCTGGTTACAGCAAAAACTGATAACCTATATCATAACATCAAACATAATCATGATTTGGTTGCTGGTAGAAAAGTAATATTTGATAATCTGGATCCAAAGTTGACCGGATGAGGAAATTTTAAATTTACTGAAAATTGCATAATTTGATGAATATGCATTACTTCTCAATTAAAATTGAAACTTAATTTGTAAGTAAAGTGTATGCTTCTTAGATGTAACAATCTGCACAGAAAATAATTTTTTGAAGGGAGATAACCTTTGTATAATCCTATATTCCAGGGATATTAATAATAATAATAAAAATAATGACTTTATTTAAAGAGGGCAACACAATTAGCTAAGAACTAATCTACCTTGAGGCCCTCATACGAAGGAATTTATTTATTTTAGCTGCATCTCTGAAGCCACTGGATATATTGGGTTTGGAAGAAGGAAATAGAGTGGGCATTTCTAATCTCAACTGGAATACTATTCCAGAGCAAAGTTCCAGAGTATTGGAAACTTTTATAAATAATTCCTTATTTGGTTTGGGAATTTTATGCTGTTTGGTAGACATATTGAAATATCAATTACTATAAAAACATATTTTATACTTGACATACGTCTAGGAGCACTGATAAATCCCAGTGAGGTGCCAATGTCCATGAAATTGTTACAATTCTAGGTTTTAAAATATTTAACATAAAGAAAGTGAAGTCATCAATTTAAGTAAATTCAGCAAACAATTTGTTTCCCTTTAATGCAAAATGAAAATTCATAAAAATACAGTATTGTGAATAAAATTGCCAGTAATCCTGCAAGTCATATCACTACTCCAAATATATAGACTTTTTTAAAATGAATTATAATAGTCTTGAATGTCCTGATATGTCACAGTATTTAATATCCTGATTTACCAATGATGCAATCCAGAATGTCTTTGAATGAATTCACAAAAATCCAAACTAATGTATTAATCTGAAAGTTAATGAGCACTACACTAATTCCATTGAAAATTTCACTGTCTTGTAAACATTTCTAGTCCTTGAACTCTAGTAAGCATCTTGTTTGCAGCTTACAATTATGACAAAAGTCAAGTAGGCAAAAACTCCATCCACAACCCACAATCATGAACAAAAGACAAGCACACACTATATATTAAATATACAAAACAACATACATACAGGAGCATTGTTAAATCCCAGACAAGCACACACTATATATTAAATATACAAAATAAAACACATACAGGAGCATTGTTAAATCCCAGATGTTGATGTTCCAACATCCATGACATACACTGAAGATAATTATTAAATCCAAAATACTGAAGTGCCATGTACAAAAAAAAATGTCATTTTTCACAGACCCACAACAAAGAAAGGGTAAACCTGTGTTTAATTGTCCTCTACGTAGGCACTAGTAGTTATTGTTGACTTGAGATTATGAACTTAGAGGTTTCCATAGCCTTGAAGTTTAGTCTTCAGTCAACTTTGATTATCTGAAGATTATTAACTTAGAGGTTTCCATGACCTTGAATTTTAGTCTTTGGTCAACATTGATGACTTGAGATTATTAACTTAGAAGTTTCCATAAGCTTGAGTTTTAGCCTTTGGTTATAGCTGCGCCACATTGAACTAAAATTACTTTCCAGAAACCATCATTTTCTTATTAGATTTACTACGACAAAGACATCTGACCTTCCAGATCACAAAATAGTATACATTTGTTATTCACCGCAGTTTGGTCACAGAACACAGAACTTAATTTAAAACAAAAGTTATTCTGCAAAATATATTTTATTTTGTCACAATGACCTTTGCATTTGTCATTCTGGCCTCAAAATCAAAAGGTTTCTTCCATAACTTAAATGTAAGCCTTCGCAGTCTTTAGTCAAAGGTACAGGGCCTGGAAGCAAATTTTATGTGGAACTCATTTTTCTTCTTTCAGTCACTTTTAACCTCCCAATCTATGTATCTCTTTCTTTAAGCTAAGAATAAGCCATCCACAAACACAGGTGAAGGCACTTGGCTCAGAACTGAAGCTTTTGTGCACATTCATTCATTTTTCAGCCTTAACAACCCTTGCCTTTGCTTGTTTGATTCTAAGATCAGTCAAAATACAAATTTCCATAGTTTGGTCCAGGTATGTGATGTAAAACTTTAGTTATTTTGCAGAACTGTTTTTTCTTCTTTCAGTGACAGTGGCCTTAACCTTTGACCCAAAATATACAAGCTTTTTTCCACTACTCAGAGTGCAAGCCCTGAACAAAGCTCAGTTAAAATGTTTAGTGTAGATGTAATGTTAATGTGCAGATATGATATTTCTTCTTTCAGTCATAATGACACTGACCTTTGACCTTTTGAACCAATAATCAATAAGTTTTGCCCTTACTCCAAAGTTTTATAAAGGCAGATGGTATAAAGTTGAGGG
This sequence comes from Megalonaias nervosa, assembly GCA_016617855.1. Taxonomy (NCBI): domain Eukaryota; kingdom Metazoa; phylum Mollusca; class Bivalvia; order Unionida; family Unionidae; genus Megalonaias; species Megalonaias nervosa. The sequence goes on from JAECUM010006169.1 coordinate 32,914, forward strand.
TATTGTATGGAAGCAAAAATGTGACATTATATGATCCTTTTGGTGTTACCTATAAAAGGTGATACAAACAAAAATAAATGGATGAACACAAGTCCTGGGTGCATAGTTTGAATACATATTGAACTAACTACCCAAGTTCGAGTTCAAATGTTGAACATGTTAGCACTCCCAAGTAAATTATCATCAAAGTAGAATAATAATCTTTCTGATTTTCCTTAATTTTGACCATTCTACTATCATGGTCAAATTTTATGATGCAGATTCACTTCAGATTCCATGGATCTAAATTTGGGTTTTAATCAGACTGGGTTTCATGCTAAAAGATTTAGGTGAATAGGAGACCTGTAGGAATAATTGGAATGGAGAACATGAGGCTGGAATATATAGAAAATGGAGAATATGGGGCTTAGAAAAATACATGAAATGGAGAATATGTGGCTCAGAAAATATGTAAAATGGAAAATGTATGACCTAGGGAATATATGAAATTGAGAATATGGGACCTGGAAAAATATATGAATTTAAGATTATTTGTCCTAGACAGCATGTGAAATATAGAATATGGGGCCAAGAGAGCAAGTGAAACATAGAATATGGGGCATAGAGAGTATGTGAAATATAGAATATGGGGCCTTGAGAGAGTGTGAAATATAGAATATGGGGCCTAGAAAGTATGTGAAATACAGAATATGGGGCCTAGAGAATATAGGACACAGAGACTGAGGCCTGGAAAATACAGAGAATGATAATTATGGGGCCTAGAACATGAATTGTGTATTCGGAAACATAAGGAGGAACTGCAGGAAACACGGAGGATATTACACCTGTATAACATTGACAATGGGGAACATATGGTCATTAGGCCTGTATCACATAGGGAGTAGAGAAAATGAGGTTATTAGGCCTGTATAACATAGGGAGTAGAGAAAATGGGGTTATTAGACCTGTATAAGATAGGGAATGGAGAATACGGGGTTATTAGGCCTGTATAAGATAGGGAATGGAGAATATGGGGTTATTAGGCCTGTATAACATAGGAATGGAGGATATGAGGTTATTAGGCCTGTATAACATAGATAATGGAGAATATGGGGTTATTAGGCCTGTATAACATAGCAATGGAGGATATGAGGTTATCAGGCCTGTATAACATAGATAATGGAGAATATGGGGTTATTAGGCCTGTATAACATAGGAATGCAGGATATGGGGTTATTAGGCCTGTATAACATAGGAATCCAGGATATGGGGTTATTAGGCCTGTATAACATAGATAATGGAGAATATGGGGTTATTAGGCCATTATAACATTGGAATGTATGATATTTGGTTATTAGGCCTGTATAACATAGGAATGGAGGATATGGGGTTATTAGGCCTGTATAACATAGATAATGGAGAATATGGGGTTATTAGGCCTGTATAACATAGGAATGGAGGATATGGGGTTATTAGGCCTGTATAACATAGGAATGGAGGATATGGGGTTATTAGGCCTGTATAACATAGATGATGGAGAATATGGGGTTATTAGGCCTGTATAACATAGGAATGCAGGGTATGGACTTATTAGGCCTGTATAACATAGGAATGGAGGATATGAGGTTATTAGGCCTGTATAACATAGATAATGGAGAATATGGGGTTATTAGGCCTCTATAACATAGGAATGGAGGATATGAGGTTATTAGGCCTGTATAACATAGATAATGGAGAATATGGGGTTATTAGGCCTGTAAAACATAGGAATGCAGGATATGGAGTTATTAGGCCTGTATAACATAGGAATGGAGGATATGGGGTTATTAGACCTGTATAACATATGAATGCAGGATATGGGGTTATTAGGCCTGTATAACATAGGAATGGAGGATATGAGGTTATTAGGCTTGTATAACATAGGAATGCGGGATATGGGGTTATTAGGCCTGTATAACATAGGAATGGAGGATATGGGGTTATTAGGCCTGTATAACATAGATAATGGAGAATATGGGGTTATTAGGCCTGTATAACATAGGAATGCAGGATATGGGGTTATTAGGCCTGTATAACATAGGAATGGAGGATATCGGGTTATTAGGCCTGTATAACATACGAATGGAGGATATGGGGTTATTAGGCCTGTACAACATAGGAATGCAGGATATGGGGTTATTAGGCTTGTATAACATAGGAATGCAGGATATGGGGTTATTAGCCCTCTATAACATAGGAATGGAGGATATGGGGTTGTTAGGCCTGTATAACATAGGAATGGAGGATATGAGGTTATTAGGCCTGTATAACATAGATAATGGAGAAAATGGGGTTATTAGGCCTGTATAACATAGGAATGGAGGATATAAGGTTATTAGGCCTGTATAACATAGATAATGGAGAAAATGGGGTTATTAGGCCTGTATAACATAGATAATGGAGAAAATGGGGTTATTAGGCCTGTATAACATAGGAATGGAGGATATGAGGTTATTAGGCCTGTATAACATAGATAATGGAGAATATGGGGTTATTAGGCCTGTATAACATAGGAATGCAGGATATGGGGTTATTAGGCCTGTATAACATAGGAATGGAGGATATGGGGTTATTAGGCCTGTATAACATAGATAATGGAGAATATGGGGTTATTAGGCCAGTATAAC